>WHYT01014285.1:83173-123882 GCA_009806455.1 Tetrax tetrax
ATGTAGGAGGAGCTGCTAATGTTCAGATCTGTGAGTAGAAAAAACTCTTTTTACCTCTTAACTTCCCTTGAGAAAAGGGGTGCAGGTTCATCAGGGGAATGACTGGATTCAAGTCTGTAGAGGAAAGGTGCCAGTTTTAAAAAAAGTGATTACACAGAGTGAATATTTTCTTTATAAAGTTCTGAGTCGTGGGATTTTTTTCTCCAGATTTTTTCACAGTATGTAAGTGTTTTCCTCAGAACTATTTGAAATCACAAAATATCTGACTTATTAGGAGGAAAAAAGGGAAAAAAAAAGTATTACTAAAATTTTTTTAAAAGTATACTAAACCCCAATGTAAAATTGTAAAAATTCAAATTAAGCTTTATTTCCTTAGTATTTTTCCAAGACTTTAGATTTAATTTAAACTTGTGTTTTGACAAGACTACCTTCAGTGAATCATTTTCTCTGAATTATTTTTTTTTATTTTCTGACTTAATTCCACTTGCCTTTTTCCCTACTCATTGATATCATTCCTTGTACCTAATTTCCACATCAAAATTCTAAAATATTTGCATTTATTAAAAACCTAACACATAGTTTATTACTTTTTTTTTTTTCCTAAGCGTGTTTATCATAATCCATACATTCCAATCATCTACACATCCTAGCTGATTTGAGTGTCTTTGTGAAAAAAGCTTGTTTTATATTGTTGGTAAAAAATATGTAGATTTATTAGGCAGTAGCAAGAAAAATAATAGACATAATAATTTCTTTTCTAACGAAGCATAACTAGAATGCCTTACTGCTGTGCTGAAAAAATTATAGACTATAATGTATCACAGTTAGAATTTATTTATTTGGAAAAAAAATCCCACACTTGATAACTTCTCTTAAAATAAGTTCGTTCTGGGTGTGACAAAGAAGTGTTGGCAAATTACTGTCCTATTTATTCTATGACATGTCTACCTCTTTCCTGTCCTTTATTGCCACTCTTTGTAGAGTCTGATGTTCTGTGGCACACCTAGCATAAATTTCCAGTCGTTAGGGGCAAAATGTGATTATTTATGTTTATCTGCAAAGTGTCATATGACCCTGAATACAGGAAAATGGTATGTTTGGGCAACTTTATTTGTACTAAGAACTTTTTTTTTATACATTCCTCTAGAGCTGATGGAACTATTGATGTGTACAGGTTGGGGAAAAAAAAAGAAGAATGTAAAATAAAATTTTCTTTTTCTCAAAGTGCAACATATTTTGTACAGATATATTTACAGATATATGTACTTTTACCAAGATAGAAAAAAAAACAACCCATACATTAAATGTGTAAAATTATATATCTAAGATTCTTCTTTCTCTTTCAAAAAAACAGCAACCTCTTTAATACAAGTACTTTTCCTTTCTTTATAGAGACTTTTGAAGGCTTATGGCTCATCATTTTGCCGATATAATCGCGTTGTAAAAACATTATTGCATTCAGTAAGGAACCATATTTCACCATACTCTCTCTAAGATCCACATATTCCTATCAACACCTATGTATTTATAGAGCTGCAACATGCTTATGAATATTCTGAATTAGCATTACAGACATTCACTATTCTATTACATCTCTAACCAAAATATTTTTTTCAACTTTGCTAAAATACATTACCTTCTTTTATATTAAATCTCATCTCTTTGTTACAGTTACCATTTCGATTCTTAGTATTAATTCTGCCAGCGAGTAGACTATCTTAAAGAAAAACTACAGAGCATGCAAACAGCAAGCTCTTCATAATCTTAAATCTAAACTGGTGCTCATTGACCAGCTATCTACTTTATCTTCTCTAGTGCAACACATTGCTAATGACAACTTTTACAACTTTACTTTATTGACTTTAGAAAGCTTCTGATTTAAATAAAGGTAATTTGGCTGATGCTGTAAACCACAATTCCGTGCATCATTTACAGCATTGTTGTGCGGGTCATTGCTGTTCACATCAGCTCAATTTAATTTTGTACATTAAGCTTTAGTTTTTTCCTTAGCTTCTCATTACTGTTTACTACTAGTTTCCAAATTCATTATTTGCTATGTCATTTTTACAACTTAGTATTTGCTCTGAGTTTGTTCAACAGCATACTTCCATCAATGAGAGTCTTTAATTTACCTCAACACTCTAGATAAGAAATTCTATTTCTCTTATGGTACTCTGGTAATAATGATTAGTCTGGTAATAATTTCTACTACTGTCTCTGGTGATATTACCTACCATTGATACACAGATGCCGTACTAGTATCAGTTTTCTTTTCTCTAGACAGTTAGTAACCATCTAACATATCAAACTATTTCCCAGACTTTGCCATTACTGTTTTAATAAATAACTCTAAGGTGCCTTTGAAAAAAAGCTGGTCACTAGAACATGTGCAGTTTCTTTATTCATCTACAGAAACAGCATTGGATATTAGTTTGAAATATCCTGTTAATATAACAGTGAATTTTTTATTTGTATATATGTTGCAGTTCATTAGTAGGAATCCCTGAATCCTTGTTACCCTGTAACTGTCCAGAACAGTATGTTACATGCTTAGGTACATGTAGATCTTTGGCAAGTAAGCACATTTTGCAACAAACTATTTTCTACAGGAAAACTGCAGTGATTTACAGACATATAGACTTTTTTTTTTTTAACTAAATCCTGATTTATATAACTAAAATGGCTAATATTTTACATATGATCTTGAAAGTAATTTGCAGATATTTTTGATTTTAGGTAAATTCATTTCACATAGACCATGCAAAAGTGATAACAGAGTGATAATACAGTCTGTTTACAAGAGTTAGTGCAGAAATTGTGCTTAAGAATGTTTGTGTAAGAGTATCAAGTATAGGAGAGTTGAGACTCAAACATTACTTCTTTTCTTTTCCAAGACATATTTCCCTTTGGCTTTGAGGAGACCAGTGTGGCATGATAGTCAGCAGTAAATATTTATAAAATCAAACCAGGAAGATTAACATAAGGAGTGAGTGTAGGAAGACATCATCTACAAAGCATATTATGAAAACCACACCCTCAATTTCATTTATTTTATTCCACTAAGTTTTAGTTTCAGCTTTTCCTGACTACCTGAACCAAGTGAAGGTAGAAATTAATTTTTTAAAATACTAGGAAATTAAAGACACCATCATTTTAGGCAGTACTTTTACTAATAGTTGACTGTGTTTATATTTATCAAAATGTCTCTTGTGGAAAATTGTCCATTCTCCTTATTTTAGAAATCAAGTTCTCAGAGATCCAGGACTTGGATGGAGAGTCCAACTAGGCATTCTATTGCAGAACACATTTTGCTGTTGTTTTAACTTAGGAGAATAGAAATTTTCTACTGAGATAATAATTTTTATTAATAAAAGGGATTAATTTTCCTTCATCCTTTAGATCTCTAGCTCTCCTAAGTATTACAACTGGATCCATCAGAACAGACAATACTACTGAAAAATTTGAGTGTCTTTTGTAAAAGAATGAAGTGTTGGTTTATTTTAATCTTTTCTACTACAGAGATCAGAATTTATGAAATTCCTCCTTCTCTCCAAGAAGAAAGAAGGGGGCTGGAAAAATGTGCAGTCAAAATACATGTAAACAAATGTTAGCAAAATACATGTACTTTATCATAAATAGCATAACAAAATATGACTGACTAGAAGCAATGTCTTTTTATTTTATTCATTCGCTGTTGTCTTCTTTACAGATTTTTGTAGTGTCTATTGTTAAGAAGAATACGTTTTACACTCAGTAATTTAAAGATAACATAAACACACACTCTCCTTCCAAGACACTTATTCAGGATAATGCTAGCATTGCTAACAGAATAATTAAAGATCAAGGTGGTCTGGCAGCAGTTCAAGCATATCAACTCAATGAGAGATAAAATCAGATTCAATAAGGTGGGCCAGGGTGAGACAAGATCCTTAGCATTGAGCTTCATGCAAAAACACTACAAATAAATAAGAAAAGCAAATGCTCAGACACACAAACCCCCTAAACAAACACACCACCACAAACAAAGTAAAAAACAAAACAAAATAAAACAAAACTAACTAACAATCCTGATAATTAATAAAAGGCAGTAAATATCATTGCTGTAATAGGATTAAGAATCTAATGAAACTTTACCAATGGTGTTTTTCAGGTGATGACAACTGGTTTCTTGAAAGCTGCCTGTCCTCTGTCCCAAAAAGTGTATAGCATATTGAAGTTTTAGTTTTCTCACTCAAGGAACAGAAAATATAACATAGGCTACATCTGGCAGTTGCCAGAGGATATTTTTGTATCACATACATAGTCCATATTTATTCACATGCATTTTATGTTTTCTTTCCTGCTAGGCCTAGAACAAAATTTCCCTTCAACAAGACCTGAAAGGAACATTTAATCCGAAAAACAGAAACAAGTTCTATTATAAAAATCCACATGATGCCTTATGGGCCTGTTGTCTTATCACATTATAATGAAATTGTTTTATATTTTTCAGTGGTAGAAAGTATCATAAAAATAATTGTAAACAGTATTTTTAAACCCTACAATATTTTAAAAAAAAAAAGAGGCAGGCAGTAACATTTTCCTTTATACTGCTCTGCTGTTTTCAGAAGCAAGTAAGATCCACGTATGAAGAAAAAAAAAAACTTGTGGAAAAAAAAGACAAAAATAATTTAACTGTTATTTCCGCTATAAAGAAGGAAAAATATTACTTTATTTTCATCTGACTATCCTTACGACATTTATCGCTCTTCTACAAGCTTTACCTCATTGTCTACTGTACCTAATATCTCACAATATTCCAGATTACAACATATATTTTAAAGCATTTTCTTCTTTCTGCAAATCAGGCTTGAATAGTTTTGAGTTTTCTTTTTTTTCTCTTCTTTTTTCACCTTCATAAATGCACAGAATGAGAGTTATCAAATAAGTACTAACTTTCAGACTGTTGTGGTTTAACTCCAATCAGCAACTAAGTACCACATAGCCACTCGCTCACCCTCCCTCTTCCAGGTAGGATGGGGAAGAGATTTAGAAGGGTAAAAGTAAGAAAACTCATGGGTTGAGTTAAGAACAATTTAATGATTGAAATAAAATAATAATAACAACAACAACAACAATAATGATGGTGGTAATAATAAAAATAAAAATAAAAATAAAAATAAAAATAAAAATAAAAATAAAAATAAAAATAAAAATAAAATGATGAAAATGAAAACAACAAAAATAGAGAGAAACACTTAAGAAAAACAAGTGGTGCAACTGCTCACCACCTGCTGACCAATGCCCAGCCTGTCCCTGAGTAGCAATCGCCACCCCCTAGACAACTGCCCTCAGTTTATATTGCTGAGGATGGCGTCATATGGTAGGGAGTATCCCTTTGGCCAGTTTGGGTCATCTGTCCTGGCTGTGTCCCTTCCCAGCTTCTTCTGCACCTTCAGCCTCCTCGCTAGCAGGGCATGAGATGCTGAAAAGTCCTTGACTTTGTGCTTTGACTCTGTGTAAGCACTGCTCAGCAACAACTACAACACCAGTGTGTTATCAACACTATTCGCATCCTAAATTCAAACCACAGCACTATGCCAGCTACTAGGAAGAAAACAAACTCTATCCCAGTTGAAACCAGGACACTAAGACAACCTCTTTGATATCTTCTGCAGCTTAAGATATGTTGGTATGTTACAGGAAGTCCAAATAAAAGACTTATACTTCTCTATGTTTAGGTCTACCAGATAATAAGTTGCATAATGTGGAACAACTTGGATACCGACCAACTTGTCTGTCTTGCAATGTAGTATCTTTTTTTTCTGTAAGAGAGAATAAAACTGAGGACTTCCAAGCAGACACTCAAGGGGCCATGATTTCAACTCTCCTAACAAGAAAAAAAAATCATCAAAGTTTTCTGTAATGATGTAATTCCAACAGATTATTCCTAAATAATTCTCCCTAAGATGCTACCAGAGGCTTTTGTGAAAAAGGTGACAAAATACAACAGTCAATTTAGAACATGTGAAACTTCCTTGTAACAGGGAAATCCTCAAATTACCTGTAAAATTGTCAAAGATGGACTCCCTAATCCTCTTTTGACAGAATCAAGGATTTGACCTATAAACTGTAAGGAGTCTGGCAAATGACATCTTGGTTTTAAAATAATTGGTGCTACTTTAAAAAAAAACATGACTAAGGTTAGGTCTTACCTGATGGTCTTGTTTCCCTGTTTTACCACTCCAATTAAGCTTCATGGAAACTGAAATATCACCAGTAGAGGTAAAATATGGTGTAATCTGCACAAAGGAATTTTCTTCCTGATTGCATCGCGTAGTGAGTTCTGTAAGTGCACTGTCTGAATACAGTATTTTACCTATTTGCTTTCTATATTTTTGTGTATAATAAATTATTATAAGCACAGCACATTGCATGTTACTAAAAGGAGAAAGAAGTAGTCGAATGTTACTGCTCATAAAGAGGAAAATATTCCTGCTTTCTGTTCAATTCTACTTTAAAGAGGGGTAGAATTTTGGAGGATAATTCATGTAGTGTGTCTGACTCCAAGTATTAACTAAAATTTACATATCTCATCTCAATTTCATCTCTTGTTATAAGTTAATTTTCATCTTTTGCATAACCAGTTGTCCTAGGAGACCTGTCCTCAACAGCTGAGACTGACCTCACACTTACAGAGATGTGATATGAAATTGAGAGATACCTTGTCCTTTAATATCTTGCAGAAGTGCATTTAGTAGAACCACAAGGGGAGGAAAAATGACATATTTTGAGATCCTGTTTGTTCCTGCACTTAAAACCATTTCCAAAGGGAATGTAAAAGCCAGTGCATATGGCACAAATGTAATTCTGGACAGAGCCTGCATATGAATTACAACTCAGAGTCAACACCACCATCTGTCCAAAAAGTCCTTTCTGATCTCCTTGCTTGAAATGCAACAGAATCAGAGAAAGCACAGGAAATCATGAGAGAAAAAGAACAAAGCAAATGGTTCTTTATTGTAATTAAAAAAAAAAAAAAAGTTAAAAAGAGTTGTTTTATAATAAGCCTTCAGATCTAAACTCAAATTGTTCCTTGATAGTTCCTTATCCTTATCAAGGATAAGTGATGTCAAGTATATCTGTATAGAAAGATAAATACTATACATATTAAAATGGAATTATTCATTTATACCATACTTACATTTTCCTGTAATTTAAGAAAGAGAAATAATGAACGACAATGAAGGAAGTCATGAATAGCTATGAAATGAGTTAATCTTATTATCTAACAACTGTTACTCAACTTGTTAATTAGAATTCTAGAAAACTGCCAAGGGAAGTAAGAAAGGAAGTAAATAATTTCCTACCTCCTTAGAGATTTCAAAGGGCCCATCCAAGAAGTTAAAGCTGGAGAAATTAAGACTAGCTGCTACATCTATGAACCCTGGGGATCTCTGTGTTTCTAGTGGAAGTGAAATGTTTTTTGCTATTCTGCAACAGAAATACTCTTTTGTCAGACTTGTACAGATCATCACACCCAGACTGTGGGCAAAGACAAGTCTATGATGTAGCATCATCCCTATAACTAGCCTTGCCTCCTGTCCCAGGCAGCAAGTCTCAAAGGCTGAGAAGATCCTTGCACAGGTGAGCCAGAGCTGGGAGCTGGGAGGGCAGAGGCTTAGGGTAAGGAACAGTAAGACAGACTGTGTGGTAGTTGGTGAATCAATGAACTGAAAGCAAATAAAACTTCAGGGTATGGTTATGCATAGCAGAGCTATTGTGGCCCAGTAAGTCTGTTTGTTGCTGTTGCCTGCAACATACTTTGTTTCATGACAGGCTTCCGGACCTATCTGGGATGGTCTGGGTCTGCCAGAAGATTCGTTTTATCCTGTAACATCAATTGTCTAATAACCAGTTAGCTAGTGTTTATCTGGATAAATAAAGGTACTATATTCTTTACTTTGGCATCTCAATATGATATTTTTAAAAAGTAAATAAAAATTACACAGCAATGCCCCCACTACTAAAAAATTAATATCTCCACATTTTTGTGTTTATATTCTTTTCCCCACCAGCAGTCATGCCTTTGCTTTGCTGGAGGCACAATCTTGTTAAGACACAAGAAAGCACCAACCAAAGAACTGCATAAATTTTTAAGCATTCTCAGCAGCATTGCTCATTGGGACTCTTGTGCATAGGAGATAATATTTTCCTTTTTTCCATAACTAGTAAAAGTATCTACATATGAACCCTGAAAGCTTTTGATATATAGGTTGGAATAAAATACAATAAATGTGATTTCTCATTATATTAACACATTCAAAGACCATAGACTTAAACTAAAAATATTCTCAGCACCGTGTGAATTAAAACAGAAACACCAACAGCAAGTGTTAGTGGCTTAATAGTCGAGTATCATTCTCAAGATCGCTGCAGCCAGTGGCAAAGTTGAATCAATCATCTTCTGAATCCTCCAGACTATAATTGCTATCAGTTGCTTCTATCAATGACTAGATGAATTCTAGCATAATGTTCTTAACGATTTCCCATTTCCACTGTTGTATCAAAGAAATCAAGAGTTTTGTACCCAGATTTATTAAGATTTGAAGAACAGCAGTCCTTGATTAAAGGCAACTGCATTTCTTTTTTTTTCTTTTTTTTTAAACTGATGTGACAACATAAAATATTAGGTTTCTATGCATGATCAAAAATTACATGTGTCGTAGTCTACCCCTGCTCGAGACCAAGATACACAGTCTCTCACTCGCTTCCTGCACCCTCCAAGAGAATAGGGAGAGATAGATAATATAACAAAAAACTCAAGGTTTGAGATAAGGACAGGGAGAGATCCTTGAAGTTACCTTTATGGGCAAAATAGAAAACTATTCATTTATTATTATTAATAAAACCAATAACCAATAAAACCAACCTGCCCAAGTACAGGGAGTCCATGCATTTCCCTCCTTATTCATAGTCCTATTCAATTTCCTGTATATTAATATTTATTAATTGGAACAAATCATTACAGCATCCTATTTACAGCATCTAACCTTTTCTAATGGTAATAGGAAAACGATATTTTTTCTCTCTTTTTGTTAAATAGACTGCTTGGGCCCAGGGACAGGAAAGACTTATTTCCCAGGGTATTGCATAGGAAAATTGCATAAATTTAAAATAATTTCTGTGATGTTTTAAAAGACTTCAGAAATGTAGAAATCCTCTAGAGAGGTGAAGACAACAGACTGCTGCCAAAAATCAAATGAAAGCCAGAGATCATTGAATCTTTGCTATATTTTAATCAACTAATTTTGAAATATTTAATATAATTGTACAGAATAAATGAAATGAAGCTATTTTAAGAAAGGTGGAGACACCTCAGCTAAGAAAATCCATGAACTAAAATTACCTGAAGAAAATAGAAATTGTTACAATATTACGATCATACAATAAAGGCTATAAAACATAAAACTATTCTGGGCACTTAATGTCTCTGAACAAAAAATGTCATTTGTAACATACTAATTCATTCATAATTTAATGAAGTACTTAGAAAAAGTGCTTCATTTTTTGATGTCCACCAGAAATAGAAAAAAAAAAAGCCTAACTTTAAAATATGTGTAGATGACAAAGATAAAATCACACAAATCATAATCATATAATGATACAAATGTATTCACTCATGTTCTAAGATATTAATCATGTAGTGTTTGATACTTAGATTGTGCTATTCCTATATATTGTAATACAGCACTTGTATTTCCTTGATTTTGCTTCTGTCAAACTCAGATTCACTTGTGGGGTTTTTTGGGGGGTTTGTTGGGTTTTTCTTTTTTGTGACAGACTAGTTTGGGGCAAAGATCTGGGCTCTCTTCTGCTTTGTCAAGCATAAGAACAGTTAATGGCTTCACCTTGATATAAAGGTGACCATTACTTGAACAGATGGAGTATCATTGTTCTTACAATCTTCCTTTCTTATTGTCTCATTTGGTTCACCTTTCACAGTGGCAGCACTGAGTTACATTTGGTTCTTTCATTAACCACTAAACTTAGTGCAAAAGTAAACCTTTTACATCTTTTTTTTTTTTTTTTTTTTTTCTTTTTTTCTGTTAGGATCAGCAATTTTTCTCTGCCTTTCTTTGAGCACTTCACATTCTCACAGAAAAATGCACCCTACCTTCTAAAACTTTTACTGTGATATTTTGGCCAAGATATTTTGATGTTTTAAAATATCTTTCTGGCAAAAAGATATTAGGCAGAAACCTAGTATTTTTGAAAGCTTTAATCCTAAGCCAAGATGGAAAGAAATGTAGAAATATAAAAATTAATGTAAGGATACTGATTATTATATTTTTAATTTCATTCAGCTTTCATAAGAAGTATTCACATAAAAGTATGGATTATCATGGTGTTGTGGTTTAGCTTCAATAAGCAACCAAGTACCACACAGCTGCTCAGTCACTCTCCCTCTCCCCACAGGACAGGGCAGAGAATTGGGAAGAAAAGAAAACTCATGTGTTGAGATAAAAGCAATTTACTAGGATAGCAAAAGAAAAGATAATTTATATATATATATACACACTCATATATATATATAAATAATGATAATAATACTAATAGGAAAAAAATAGGAAGAAAAATATTTTTTAAAAAAAAAAACAAAACAAACAAAAAAACAAAACCAATGAATGATGCACAATTTCTTACCACCCAATGACCCGATGACCAATACAGCCTGTCCCAAGCAGCAATCACGGAATGAAAAAAAAAACCCTCTCAATGATCCCAGAACTAATCCAAACAGCAAAAGACAGAAAAAGAGTCAGTTCACCAGCTCACCCCCCCCGACATAAGTACTGAGTGTGATGTTTGTGGCATAGAATATTCTCTTTTGGCCAGTTTGGGTCAACTCTTCCGGCTTTATCCCTCCCCACTTCCTGTACCTGCACATTAGTGAAACCTAGGAAGAGAGACAGTGACTTTGGTCTCTTTAGCAACAACTGGTAATATCAGTGTGTTTATCAACATTCTTCACATAGGAAATCCAAAACACACTGGCTACTGTCAGGAAAATTAACTCCATCCCTGCTGAAACCAGGACACAAATCAGACCATTCTGAAGAAACAGATGCTTGGTATCTTGCATATTTCTCATGTCTGTGCAGAAATGTCACAGGCTAGTACCTGTGGAACTGTTAAGATGACTACTAGCTAAAATAGTGAAACCTTCTGAAAACTTCTCTGTCTGTTTCAGACTTGTCTGTAAGGTGACAATATTGAAAGTTTTGCTATTATAGCTGTATATAGGATACTTTCCAGACAGAGGATTAATCACAAACAGAGGCAGCAGGCTTTTCTAGAGAACAAAAGTATACTGCTAGATACAAGCTGCTTAGTGTCAGAAGATAAACCTGTACAGCTATGCAACTTTGTTTCTAGTAAATTTGGATATAAAGTGAAAGAAAAAAAAAAACAAAAACCCAACAAACCCAGATTAACAGCATGGGAGTAGATGTAGAGTTCATTCTGTTTACGTTTTAAGCAGAAAAATTATACTTTGATGTTAACTGCCCTCTTGCAAACATCTGTTCTTAACATCTGATCTTTCCTGCGTTTGTAGCATGGCTTGACTCCCAATTAAAATCCAAAAGACCTTTAAAACAAAAAAAACCAAATTACTCCAATACAGCAAAATGAGCATGAGGGCAACTGAAGAGAAGGATTGACTGACGTATATTACTATAAAATAAAACTCCCAGATGCAAGTAATATGTGTCATACAGAATATCTGGTTATTATTTTGATTTTACTACTTGGAAATAACTAGGAACTGAAAGGAAGACTTTTTAATTTACTAGCTCTACTTAGTATCTCCAGATACACTCACTCATTTAGACGTGAACCTTTTTACTCTTACTTGGTTCTTTCAAGTAGCTGATGCATTTCTCTGTACTGCTGAGAGAGAAGAGTAAGTTATGATGAGCTGTTTGCAGTGGTAACCTGTATTATTACTAGCACATGAACAGTGTTTGGGCAAAACACGTTACCAAGGCCTCTGGAGCATTAATGAAATTGTGGTCCTTGCTATTTTTATTGTACTTATTATTCATTAGTTATTATTTTTATTTATTTATTATTTCTTTACTTATCATTCAATAATGACCCTTTTCTGGGCATAATTCAGCCAATGCACTGTTCACAAACAATTTCTTTTTTACAACATCCTAATTTCATTCAAAACATGTGGGGTAGTGATCTAGGTTACATAGACTTCTGCTCCATAGTTGGACGGCTGATTTTTCCAAAAAGGTGAAAAAGAGTTAAGTGATTCCAGATAGCTTAGGAGATACTCTTTTGTGAAAAATATTTTTTAAAAAAACCCAACTAAACAAAACGCAAACCCAAAACCCAAAACATTCGAACATCGCCATATAGCATACTGAAAAATATAAATAAATTATGTTTTCTGAATAAAGGTTTGAATTTTATTCAAACAGTGATTTTTAAGAAAAAAAAAATCAGTTCAATCCTTACAGAATTTTACTAAGAAGTGACAAATAAAGGGTGTGCCAAATTTAAACTCAGGCAGTTTAAGATGGAAATCTTAAGCCGCCTTCTGTTTGCTTTTGAGGTATTTATCTCAGAGATGAATTATCAGTAATTGCTTCATATGTGATATACACAGAGTGAAACTTAATTAGTAATTTAAATGTACACTAAATTGGAACATTTTGAATCCCAATTAAAATTAATGGCTGCAATTAATTCAGACTTATTAGTCACCAGCTTGTTCCCAATTCCAGCTGCTGACATTTTCAAGTAAATGAGACAGCGTTTGGTGAATCCATGTCATAAACAACACCATCAAGGGATGTTGTCAGCTGTTTATTTGTCAGAAGGATGTTAAAAACCTTTCCATCTACCTTATAGTTGTCTTTATGAGGGATTTACCAATCACAAAAGCTGTCAGATCACCAACTGCGTAATGCAAAGAGGCTTCCATTAGTCCTGAGATAAGCACAGAGCTGCTCAAATCCCCATGTTGATTAAATTAATCTTTCTTATTAACATGTGAGGAAATAGAAATTCAGGTGTACTTGTACATGTTTGTCAAGAGGAATAATAATTCATGTGTATATAAGATACAACCATATTTTTGAGAGCATAGGATCTTACAATATGCAATTTAAGAGTAATTCTTTTGTCCTTATTCCAAGAGGCAATTTAGTCAGAGCTTTTGCACGTATTTATTAAGCTGTGTATTCTAAACGAAAACTAACCCAAATCCAGATAAATGGGAAATACTTATTTGCTTGGGGAAAAATTTAATTAAATATCCATTGAGTCTCACCCTTACTTTTACGTGTAAATATTACACTACATTCATTTTAGAACTGATGAAACCCAAAGTACAGAGACAATTTCATCTGAAGTCAACTGTATAGGGTTATACAAAACCCTAATGACAGCCTACATTTGGTGTTCAAGTCAATACATGACATCTGCTTTCTGAAATGAATGAAAATCTATTGAAGTTCTCAACTTCACTTCATTGCAAGATACATCTAGGTTGTGCTACGTTACATGCTAAAACCTTGTAAGCATGACAAGCTAAAGTTATGTCTTGCAACCATAGGATATTATTTCATGTTAGGTAAAATCTAATAAAAAGTTCCTGTGTTTAAAATAACCCTTTTACCTAGGCCACTAACAACAATATCTGCCTTTACCTTACAAAATGACCTATCCCAAAAACAAATGACTTCCGGCTGAAATGACAGAGTGAAATGTTAATCTAGAAAACTTCAGTAGGCAAGTCAAGTATTAGTAGATAAATCCAGTGTGCACCAGGATAAGTCCTGTTAATGTCTGTTAAGCATGTGACTAGAAAATAACACATTACCTTCTTTGCGTTTTCACATGGGCCTGAAACTGTGCTTGTCATTAGATAAGCCTTGTTTTTCTTTTCAAATGGCATCATAAAAAGCAGTGAAGTCTGAAATCTATGGTATTTAGTATAATTTTATCTGCATTTCCCTTGAAGATCAATAGATAAAAAGTCCGTTTTTTTTTTTTTTTTTTTCCACAGGAAATATCTAGGCTCATATATTTTAGTTATTAAATGCAGTCTCCCAGAAAATCACTACTTTTCTGTGGTAATTTCATTATATGGCCCAACTATAGTGAGAAACTGCTTCTCTGGGATTAGGGTGTGCTCAGCAATCAGGACAGTTAAAACATCACACAAAACTGAATTAGGGCATAGTCTTTTTTAGTCTTGCAATCTACTAAAATTTCCTTTTTTTTTCTTCTTTGAAAGTCTCCTATATGCTTTGCAGCTCCTTGCTGTTAAGTTTACTTACCTGTTGCTTCACAGCAACTCACAGCCACAAAGTACCTGTGCTCTTCCTTAATGCGTGCACAGTCATGCCCCCAAGCCTGCTTGATGCTTACATACTTTTGGAATGTATTAATACTTTCTAACTAGTGATAAGGCCAGCCGTTCTTATAATAAAAGCTATTTTCCTTACTTATCCACCGTGTCTTGCCAAAAACTCTACGAGATACAAATTCGTGTATCACACGATCGCATTCTGTTTCTGTATTAGATGCCTTTTCCACAGTATGAAGAGATCTGAAAGCAATTTTACCTACCTTGAACTCGTAGATTAATTAGTAAGGGAAATTTCGAGGTTTAGTAAGCCAGCTCACCAGCTCAATGGCTGTCTTTTTAGATCTTTTGCACTTAGGTCAGAGTTTTTCCTAAGGCACTTTTTTGTTCCAGGCTGTTCACGATGTCCTGTGTGAATGACTACATATGACAGCTACAGTATGGCACTATATGATGCCTAGTACTCAGATGCCCGTAAATTGTTATTCTTTAGTTTATTTTATGTTTGAAATTTTGCCCTAATACTTTCTTAATATGTTGTTTTAAAAAAATTTCAGTAGGTTTTAGAAAGCTCTTCCTTAAGCTGTCCCTTGTCAATGTACAGATATTTTAAGTCCTTTTCCTGTCATGTAACTTTTACATCATCACTTTCAAGATAGCAATCATCAAGCTGAAAAGTGTTTCCAGGAATTCAATATTAAAAGAAGTAAACATTTTCACTATTTCAGCATTAGTATTAGGAAAAACTAAAACTAAATGCCCTTTATTTCTGAATCGTAAAGGCTCTGCAGATATAGAGGCTAATTTGTTTTATAAGATAATATTATTTCATTGTTTGCAGAAACCTAAAACAAATTTTAGTCTCCCAGCTAGTCCATCTCCTATGAGCTGAGAAGCTATCCAAAGAGATTGCTATGGATAGACAGAATAAGTATTTGCCTAAGGCATCAGACTTTCTGAGACTGCAAAATGGCTACTGCTCCACTGCAATCGCTTTCAACAACAAAGCCTGAAAAAGCAGGCTCCAAAACACCTTATAAAGTAGTGATCCCTCCCAATAAACCTAGTCCTTCTGAGTAGTCTTCTTTTAGCTTTTCCTAAGTCAGCTCTCCTTCTGACTTCTCCCTCCCTTCCTCTGGCAGGAATAGTCTAATAATACTTGGACAGCAAAACTGAATTTGCCTGTACTGCCAAGAAATTCTGGTACTCTTCTCTCTCACCCTTATATATTGCAAATAAGCTCTAGGGAATGATGCTGAGGAATTTACTCAAATTCATAATCAAACAATGGAAGATATATATACAATAATACAATACAGGATAACATAGTGTAATAAATTTTAAAACAGGGATGAGATTGCATGATCTGAGAATTATGTTTTACCAAACTAAGGTGAAATATATAGTTGTCACCAAAGCAGTTGGTTGTTCCTAGGAAGTACAATCAGATATTTTCAACCAAACTCATTGAGAATTTGCTTTCATTACAAAAAAGACAGTTATAGAACAGTATGTTTGCAAGGTTCTTTTTTTTTTTTTTCTGTAGTTCCTCTAAAACATGATCTCAGCTTGTATAAAACAACAGAGGAAACTTCTATTGCATGCACCTTCCTTAGCTGCTGCATGAGATTTGCTGCTTCAATAAAATTTTCTAGCCTTCACTAGGACTGCCAGATAGGTACTCTGCC
Organism: Tetrax tetrax; assembly: GCA_009806455.1. NCBI lineage: Eukaryota > Metazoa > Chordata > Aves > Otidiformes > Otididae > Tetrax > Tetrax tetrax. The sequence goes on from WHYT01014285.1 coordinate 99,233, forward strand.
AGATTGTACAGAAAAGGCAAAATGTTGAAAGACGCATGGGAAATACCATGAGAAAATTAGAAAGCAAGGAGATTTCTCAGTAAGAAGAAAGTTACATACAAATCACTTCCACGTCAGGCCTGCATGGATGGTTTAATCTATAAAAGTCAGTACTAGTAACTTTCTTCAAAATGTTCACTGTGATCTTTTTAAGCACTACTTTCCCTGCTTTGTGCCTAACTGCATTAGTGTGCTTCCAAAGGCTTAACCAATTCAGAGGGAAACATTTTCACAAACAGAAATGTCACTGTAACTTAACTTATTTAAAATAAGCACTATATACTTATTGGGTATGTCCTATACCTGTATTTTCCTGGCTATGTCCTATACCTATTACTTCCCTTTCATTCGCACAACTTAGCAAAGACAGTCTTAGAAATTAATATGTTCCCTCTGAAACTTACATGAGTGGATGAAAGGAAAACAGGAAGCATGTACACAATATGTTCATTTTAAGTGAGCCTCTGGTCCAGCACTCTGTGAAAGCATTATTCCAACTGGTCTGACTGCAGATTTGGTCAGATTTGGAGACAGTCTGAAGGACTGTAAGGAGTAAAAATTTTTAAAAATTACATTTTTGCCTGCTTATCTAAAATCTAAAGCAAAGACTGTAATAGATAACAATAATGCAATTATAGATCTTTGTAGTTATCTTAATTACCTTATTAGGAGAGAATGAACACCTGACAAAAAAAAAAAAAACCTGTTATAAGCTTGGCATCAGTAAGAGTGGAAATGCAAAGAAAATAATTCAGACCTTTGTCCCAGTCATCCTTTTGGAAGTATGAAATACCCCAGTTTGCATAGTAATCAGTAGGAACAGAAGATGCCTCATGCATTCCAAGTTTTGTGCAGCCCCATGGGCAAACCATGGCTCTTGGAAGAGGAATGTAAAATAAGATACAACTTTGAAAACACAGACGGCAGAAAGGGTGAGAGACAGGAATTATGTGAAGAAAAAAACATCGTTGTGATAGAGAGACCTGCCTGATGGACAGCTTCAGAAATGCAAAGGACTTGTGTGTGTGATAATGAATCATGAGTTTTCAATGTGAGATGACAGCAAAGGAAAGCCAGTGCTCCCCAATTTAGGGCTGATTATGCGGAGGTATCTCATGACAAACCAGACACGCAGCACTTGCCTCTGAGCATCTCTAGTGGAGTAACTCTTTGAATACAAGATTCAGTTCAAGAAACTACCTTCCAGATAAACATTTATAAACTGTAAGAAATTCAGAGACAAACATGAAAGAAAAAAAAAAAAAAAAAAAAAAAAAAAAAAAAACCCAAGCAAACAAACAAGAAACCCAACAGATGAAGGAACCAATTTATGAGGAAGGAGTAGAAAACTCCACACCTCTGGCTTGTCTGATGCCTGGAGTAAAACACGGTATCTGGAAGTATTTGAAGAATGAAAACCCAAAGGACAAAACTCTTTAAAACTCTTGCATTTAAAAGAATGCAAGAGAAAGTAATAAGAAATGGTGCTGTTACGATATTGAATAAAACTAAAAAAGTTGAACTGGCTATTTTAAAAATATCCCAAGTTCTATTAAAGCAGCAATACTACTTTCCTGAGGGAAATGACAAGAATGTTTGTTGTGGTTTTGTTTAGTGAGGGGGGTCCTAAGGTGGTAGGTATTTATTTCACTAAATAAAAAAAAAAACCTTTACTTTTTTATACCTAGCCTAGTAAAATAAAGAAGGAAGACAGCTCCTGGAGAGCTGGGCATATTTTATGTATGAAACAAGCTATCCCTCTGTTGTTATTGGAATATATTTTATCTTTCAATATTTGCATGCATTTCTATTTAAAGGTAAGTTTGAAAATTATTTTAGTTTCCTCTCGTTAATTCATGTATGTCTATGACCAAGAAAATTAAATCAGTCAGTTCTGAAAATTTAGGCAGTTATCCTACTCTAACAACTTTTAAAATACAATTTGAGATTTACTGGCAACATTTGATTCCTCTTCAGAAATGGATTCCTCCAATATCTATTTGCTTATTTTATTTTACATGGACATCAGAGTTCATGTCTTACTAGATATTATACCCTAATGAATGCTTGAGAAATTATGTTCACCAACCTCCTTGCAAACCTGAGCAGTCACTGCATATGTACCTGTGTCTGAATATTTATGTACTAAAGTATAATAAACTGTACCACAGAGAAAAACTACACTAAAAATTGATACTTAATGAAAATTTCCCTATTTGCTTACAAAAATATTCTATAGACTATAATATCTAGTAAACTTATAAGTAACTATCTAGGAAGATAACTAAGAAACTAGCTTTTAGGTAGATCCAAGCATTTGATGATAGTAAATCTAGGTGTAGATTAAAATCAAAAATGTCAGAAAGGGAAACATATACTGATGATAGTAGTCTTTCTGATAAATGTAATATTCAGCTCACTTTCCTAACTATGAGGGCCTTAAAGCTAAAAGAAAAAAAAAAAATACATCTGTCCCGTGATAATGCCTCTGCGATAACATATTTAAGAAGGGGAAAACAGAAAAAAAAAAAGAGAACAGAAGATGTGACGAAGCTGAGCAAAGGCAGACGTGCAGAGGGGGAGGCGCAGGCCTCATGGGCCTTGCAGGCTTCACTCTCTGGCCTCTCGCCAGGCGGCCGACTGGGCCCAACTCGGCCCGGCCTGGCTGCAAGAGGTGGAGAGGAGATGAGATGCGATGGATGATGTGAAGAGATCCTGAGAGGCTTCTGCCAACCCGTTGTGAAGAACAAACTTTTCCTGTGAGAGAAGCAGCTGTAGACACCAAGGTCAGTGAAGAAGGAGGGGGAGGAGTAATGTGGCTCCTGGCCAAGATTCCCCTGCAGCCTGTGGTGATGACCATGGTGGAGCAGGTTGTCCCCCTGCAGCCCATGGAGGTCCACGGAGGAGCAGAGATCCACTTGGAGCCCGTGAAGGACCCCACACTGGGGGAGTGGATGCCTGAAGGTGGCTGTGGCCCGTGGAGGGCCCGCTGGGACAGCCATTCTGGAGAGACTGTGCTCCGTGGAAGAGATAACCTACACCGGTGCAGTTTGAAGGACTGCAGCATATGGGTGGGACCCCACACTGGAGCAGGGGAGGGATGTGAGGAGTTCTTCCTCCAACTTTGAAGCAGCGGCGTAAAACAACGCATAATGGACTGACCGCGATCCCCATTCCCTCTTCCCCCCTGTGCGGCTCGGGGAGGGGAAGGTAGATAATATTAAGCTCGGGAAGTGGGAGGGGTGGAGGAGGTTATCTTGTTTCTCTGTCTCATTATCCTGCTAGTTGTAGTAACAAATGAATAGTTTTGCCCAAGTCGAGTCTGTTTTTGCCCGTGACGGTAAGGATTTCTCCCTGTCCTTATCTCAAACCTTGAGTCGTTTTTCTTAAATTATCTCTCCCTGTTCTCTCGGAGGGTGGGGGGAGTGAGAGAGAGACTGCGTAGTCTGGTCCGGATCGGGGCTGAACTACGACAATACTGAAGATTGTTATGCTGTGAACTAATAGGAGATGATGCATCTCTGTTGTATGGCTTGACACATGGTGTCCTACTTCCAACCATGAATGCAACACCTGTCTAAATATATCCTTTACATATAGTTTCATGCTCTTCTTTGGAATGAATAATATTGCTCAGAAGCTCTAAGGAATGTGGTCTAACTCTTTTTTTTTTCTTCAATGTCTGTTGCAAGAGAAGGAATTCCTGTTCTACTTCCAAGTTTGGTTAAATATCAGAAAAGCAAGCTGCCTGATTGACTCATCCTGCTCCCTGGAGACTGGGGCAGAGTCTGGAGAACTGAGCACCTGTGCTCTCAATTAGAAGAACTGAATATGCTTGGTGTGAAAAGATTTCTGGATCCAGCATGAGGAATTGTGGCTGAGAAACACAGCAGGAGGAAGCTAGCAGCACAAGAACAAGGAGCTATCAACAGTAGTAGATACACAGACAAACGTGGAGAAATTAGAAAGCAAGAGCATTTTCTGGAATCTAGAGAGAGTATTTACCCTTTAGTGTGCTAACAAAAATACTACAGAAAAGTGCTAAGTCTACAAGAACACTGTAGGCAGTCCGGAAAGTTTGCTTTTAAATACTTCATTCTCTTTTCCACCAAGTAGATACACATTTTCTTTAGTTAAAGAAGTTTGTAATTGTATTTTGTTTTCTAAGAAGAAGAATCATTACGGAGTGAAAACTTTTCTTCTAGAGTTATGAGATGCTCTCTTTAAAGAACTGAGTCAGCAGCTTCCCCTCAATGTTTGGGATACAGTTAAGTTTAGATGAAATGAAAAATGTCATAATACTTAACACCAAATCTTGCTAATCCAGTGCCTGGTAAATTTTATGCCATCTTTTTTTTACTTTGTACTTGTTCTGGACAACTGTGTGCTAATCTAACACAATATTTTCTGACTGTCTCCCCCAGAACATACATGAATTATTAATTTCTGATGTTTTCAGCTCACTGACACTAAATTAGTTGCTTGGAATCATGTCTGGGCTACCCTCCTTTCAACCATATACAGATGGAAAAGGAGGGGAGTACAGAACTCAAAGGCTTTAACAAAGCAGGTAAGGATCTTTAAGTTGTCTCATAACAATGTCTTGTAAATTAACTCCAAACAATTATTGTAGCACTGAGTATAGCTTATTCCTAACACTGAACGCAACTGGAGTCCATTCAAAGTGTTTCCTAGTGGCAACAGTAAGCTTCGAGAAGGTAGAATTAAGTTTTTAGGTGACTTATCATCATCTTATTCTTGGTCTACAGAATTGTGGACTCAGTTTCCTGGATGCACAAAAAAAAAAAAAAAAACCAGACAGCTCACGTTGGCAAAGTTTTGGTTTATTTTGATCTTTTTTTTTTAATATTTATTTTTATTCTATTTTTTATTTGGAAGTATCCTAGGAGTATTTTTTATGTAAGTCTTCTAGACCCTTCTGTGCAGCAGTTAATTTTAAATTCATTTTACAGTTAGTCATATGGTTCATATTAATAATTTTCTTCCTCAAATAAAAACCAAAAGAAATAAGGTAGTAAAATTTAAGAAACTTAATTATAATTCCTTACCATATAAATGTTAAAATTTCAACTGTATTATATATATTATTGTATATTTTTATTACATCAACAGAATAATTGGAATTTTTATGAAGTTTGTAATTATTTGGTAATGTTTTAAACTTCTGATAGGCTAAAATTTTAAATTGGTCCATGTAACTCCAAAATACAGCTTTTCAATGCTGCAAGCAAGTGGAGTGAAAATACTGGAGTTCATCAAACTACTGAAAAATTTTGTCTTTTCCTTCTGAGTGATGATTAAGATCTACTTGCCAGTGTTAGAATATTTATCAGAATTACCCTCTTTGAATAATTTTAGAAACAGCAAGAATATTACCACTGTTTAATTATTATGAAGTTCAATTATAAAATATGCAGTAACTGAGAGAGGATAAACATCAGTCGAAAAGCCTTACTGGTGCTAGTTGAAGGTTTTTCAAAATAGCCTTGTAGCAATGAAAGAAAGAAAATTTCTGTGCAAGTATCTGTTTTTGTACACATAAGAATATCTGAAAACATAAATAGAATATCATTAAAATTAATTCTTGGCTATTGATAAATATCAGAACAAAGAAAACATGATTGTTATTTACAAAAAAAAAAAATAGCCTTTTCTTTTATATTGAATTCTCAGTACATTTAGATGACAGATTTCTTTATTAAAAGCAAACACAATTATGTTTTGTATAGTTTTCATGTTTATGAAAATACTCCCAGTACCCTGTGGTATAAATTGTATCTCAAAGAGAGTAATTTATCCAGAGAAGCAATAAAAACAGAATATGAGCTGTGTAGAGTTCTCCTGGCTAGTCAGTATAAAGTAATTTCAAGTAATCAAATTATAAAATTAGATTTTCAGTTATTAGTAACTGTTCGGGTGCTTGTGTTTGTAGATGCTCAGCTTAAGACAGAGTAGAAAATCTTACCATTGAAAGGGCAAGATGTTTATTTTTTTCTGGAAATCAGAAGCAGTAAGTAGATAATCTGTAAATTCTATTAGTATTTATTTAAGAGAAGAGCTATTGCTACTTGTATGTTCAGTGTAGTAGGAACACAACAGTGAACATGTCAGTCTTGACCCAGAATTGATACCTAACTAAGCTTTTCATTTTCCAGGTAAAAGAACACTTTTTATGCATTTGGTTTCTATGCTTAATAAGGCAAAGTCCTGCATGCAAATTAGCAGCTACACACCCATGTAATAAGACTGACATATGCCATTGCACAAGCAATTACATTTTAAGATTATTAAAGCAGTAAGTGGAAATATATAGCTTTCCTAACATATCCAATAACTCTTCACTTAACTATTATAAAAATATTCCTACCTAATTGGTATATTACTATGGAAGACTTATTATTCAGATGTATCTGGGGAATGGTGCCATCCTAGGCAGGTTATCTTAACAGCTTGTTCTCCACCTTTTGTACTCTATTTATTCATTCTCCCAACTCCTATGTTAGTTCAAGCAGTTCGTTGCCAAGTGTTAACACTGGCTCATGTTGCAAATGAATGGAAAATTTTGAAAGAGAAAATCAGGGAAGAGGAAAACCAGAAATATATGTTGACAGATACATTTGTTGAAATTAATGTAACAACTTTAAAAATAGATTATAAATAATAAATAATTATGCTGTTGCTATTTCTTTCCAAAACCGTAAAACAAATGTTTGTCATATATTGCATATTAAATAAAGATGCAAAGACCATTGTAATTTTTTCAAATATTTATTTTTCTTTCTTCCCTGATACAACTTTTCAAAGGAAATTTAGAGTAATTAGGATGCATATAATTAAATATAATTTTAAAATTCTACTGTAAGAAGTGGCTATCTCAATGTGCAATATAATTTTATATATTTAAGTGTTTTGTCTTTGGACTGTAACAGGTACACTCAATACTAAAACCACTAATGCACTCCAGCAGAAGTACCACAGTTGGAAAAGCAGCACTTATTTCAATAAAGAAGCACTGAAATAGAAGATGCTAACTCAGCACTAAATATTTAATCTTATTAAAAACAGTTACAAGAAACAACTAAAAGAGTCTAAAAAAGCAATTAGAAAATTGTTATTTCATCTGTGACAATTAAGTTTTTCTACGTTTAAAATAGCATGGTAACAGTTCCTAGTTTAGATTACAAATTCAAGGGGGGCGGGGGCAGTGATTTTCCCAAAGTTAGTAGGTAGAAAACGTTGATATAATTTGATAAAATGTATCAGAATAAGAATGTGAGAATGAACTGAAATTAATGATCAGATTTCTCCAATTTAATATTTAATAGTAGTTTCAACTTTAGAATAGCCATTTTGGTTAGATTAGTTTGAAAAATCAGAGTGAAATTACCAGGAACCACCCAGACTGTTTTTGCAGAAATGTCTGCCCTTCAATGCATGGGTTCATTTTTATAGTGAGTACACTTGTAGCTTTATACATTAAATGGACAAAGGGGTTCACAGTACATAAAGAAGGCATGCTCTGGACCATCCTCACTCTTGGAACTGTGCAGATTCTCATCCTTGCTCTTGGAATTGTGGAGATTCTGAGAAGGGGAAAGGAAAGGGAAAAGGGAAAGGCTGATGGGATAAGTATTATTCTACCTACATGTCTTAAAGAGTACTTGTTGTTAGTAAGTATTGTGATTCTTCAGAAGAGATTCCATGTATACACAGATAGAGGTGACTTCAGGCACTTCTGGTAGCAACACTTGGTTAAGTCCCTCAGTGTCTCCTAATCAAATAACAGTTGCTAACACAGCCTTATAGAAGACTTTGTAAGCTTTGTATGCCTAAAGGATGATGTAGTGATTAGTGAAGTTTATATTGCATACAAAACTCTACACACCACTACTACAGAATTTTCCAGTTATTAAACAGAATGTAGTTTAGATGTTGTCAGTTTGATAAAAGGTTCATGTACAAGCAGAGATCCACTGGAGGAAATAGCAGAATCCTGACACCACTACTCCCACCCCAATCCCAGCACACAAATAACTTGTCTATGAGATATCCAAAAGGAAAAGGTCTTTCTAATAGTCCTAACACCAAGGTTATGTACCTCAGCCTCCTGCTATTAAATACTATATTGCTAGAGCTGTGCTGGGGCTATATGAATTACTGAGTAGCAGTTGAAAGTCAGAGAAATTGGTTAAAGTGTCTGAGCAGATTAGAACATGGAATAAAGGTTGAACTCAGCTTCTTAGTTCTCCCATTTCCCTATAACTTTGATGTCCCAGTGTATTTTTACATAAGATCATCACAATTACTTTGTCTGTGGCTTTGAACCAGTTGGAAAATGTATAAAAGACACTCAGAATAGAATGAGCTCTGAATTGACAGCGAAGAGTGACAAATTTCCTGTCCTGCAGTTAGTTTCATTCTTTATTCAAAACTGAGTGACTTTAACAAGATTGGTGCTACTTGGCACATTTCAGTCGCCCTTTATGCTCACACACGCTTTCCATCATAGAAAAATATACTGCATGACTACTCAGTTTTTGTAGGCACCACTGTATAATTCTGCTGAAGTCTATATAGAAGTGGAGCACTAACACTAGCTATGCTGAAGGAGACAGACTCTGTATGTTCCATTTAAAATTGGTAAAACTGCATACCAGCTGTGATGATTCCTTAGGAAACTGGGGAATCAAAAAGAAGATGAGATCTTCTGTAGAAATGCAGGATATATCAGGCCTTAAACCTTAGGAAAGGATAATACTTGTTATGTGGCTGGACCTGGACCACAGACCACCACCATTTGATAAACACTGAACTGCATATTCATAGAAATGTCTCTTTGAGATTGAAGAGGTGGGAGTCCAGCAATGTCGAGTTACAGGGAAAAAAAAAGGTAGATGATCATAGCAACATCATCTACTTTTTGCAGATTTTCCCGTTAATGCCTCAGTGTTTTCTTCTTGGAAAATACTCGATCCATTCAAACCATAAGCAGTTCAGAGACAACCAAGCTAGTACTTTTTTATAACCAAAATCCTTTTTTTTTTAGTAAAATATGATTTAAACTATGTTCAACAACAAGCCTGGAGGAGGAATATAAGCTACCATCAAATACATCAGAATATGAAGAACTAAAAATAGTTTCTTCTACTGTTACGGACTGTATTTGCATAATGGATCACTCTCCATTTTGGTGCCCTTTGTAAAGGGCTATATGTTTCTTTGAACTCCACAAAATCTAATAAAGCAATATTGCAGTAAAGAACATTATTTCAGAGTCAGGGTGATCACTTATGCTATAAACTAATTTTATACTTGACATGGCCTCAGACAAATAATACCTATGCATGCGTCTCAACCAATATCCATTCCAATATCACATTATAATTTTGCAAGTGGCCTACCAGTGTGTACTGCCTTTAGGCAGTAGTTAAGAAGCTAAATTGTTTCCTTTCTTGTTACTACAAAGTATATGATAGCAAATGTTTGCAGGAAAAAGTTTTTTAAATTACTAGAATAATTAGTAGTAGTCAGAGTTGAATTTTGCAGCAAGCCACATGAGAGTCATTACAGAAATTTTAACACTGCCTGAAAATGATCAAACAAGAATACATCTGAACTTTATGAACCAGCAGACATGAACAATTTGTATTTTTAAGTATCCTTTAGTATATTTTGTATCAGTGGCAGCTTTCTTTTATGCTAAGTAATATTAGAAATAACCAGGACAATGTGTTAGAAAACTCCAAATACAACATAATTCATTAAAAATCTTTAAAACTGACTGACACAAAAGTATTAATAAAAATAAAAGCTCATATTGCCTATCCAATAAAAATGCTCCTTGTTCAGCTGACAGGTTTGCCTTTTAGATATTGTGGATAGGGATCATTCTTAGAGAATGATTTGCAAGGGGTGCAGTAAAACATTAAGCAGAAGGAAGAGGAAACACAGTCCAAATAAAGGACTGTTACAGATTTTGCAAATCAGAGATGATGTAACAACTAGTCCTTGATTGCAGTTTCTTTTCTTTTGACAGATGTATTTCACAGTGGTGGCATGATCAAATTTGACTTGGAAACTTTTTATTTCATCCTGTTTCAGCTCCCAGATATTCTGTTTCCTTTTCCACAATGTTTATTTTTCACTGGTCTGGTCTATCAAACTATTCTCCTTCATTCAAATGTCTCCTGAAAATTCCCTTCTTCCAGTGTTAAACCAGCAGTATGCACTGCTGGTATGCATCTTCTATCTTGACCCACACCTATTAAAAAATACGTTACCGCAGAATATATTCTACCAGTATCACACAGAGTAACACTATCACAGCTAAGCCCTTCCTCAGACTACGTCATTCCGACTTTCTTATAGCTGGATTTATTACATCAAATTTATTTTTCTGGGACAAGACTCTGCTATAAAGTTGTTTGTTTGTTTGTTTGTTTGTTTTTCTGGACACAGAAGGTTAAGTGTCCCTCAGATGAAGAGGTCACCAAATTCAGGTTCTCCATACATTAAGAAGCGTCATCACCTTTGTGCTACTGCATAAGAGAGAAGCAACACTACTTGCTATTTTTAGTAAAAGGAGATACGCATATTGCTCCTCTCACTCTTAAACACTTTATGGATTGGCCTGATGGAAATGCCTAAGCAGAGGTTTCCCGTTGAAGATAGACAAGTAGGACGCATTAAGCTACTCAGTGCTACCAAATTGTGAAAGATTTGCAAGATAATTGCCTGTACTAGTAGAAACTCACCTGCAAAAGTACAAGTGCCTACAGGTATTAGATGCCTAAAATCACACCGTGGTTTAGAGGACAGTGTCTGATATTTGAACTGGGTGCCTGCATCCATCCTAAATCCTTTGTGGATTTTAGTATATACACTTAAATATTACTGGTCATGCCTTCCTCTCTCTGCTGCCTCTGAACACAATCAAGTGAAGATCCCTCTAGTCCTTTGACAGCCTGTGGTGTGCTGCTTATAGAAAAATGGCATACACACTTTGTTAGAAAATCATACTTTAAAAAAAAACCCAGAAGTTATTTCTATTATATGTTGAGATGTCCAGAATCTGTCTCTTGAGCCACAGTCCACCTGAAAGTAGTTTTTCATTGTGCTTTTTACAGCTAAATGTTTAAGAAGCAGTTTTACTTTCTTCCCCATTTTGATTAAACGGCCCATAAGAGATATGACAGAATTTCCTCCCTCTGTAGCTTTGTTATTTCTCAGAGACTCTTTTTTTTTTTTTCCTACTATGACCTTCCTACACAGTTTAAAATCAGGTTTTAATATTATAAACATTGTTACCCTTCCACTTTCCTCAAAATTACTAACTAAAAGCTGAAGTTAGTTTAGCTTTGGATGGGTAGGACATAAGAAGTAAACCCAAAAAGAAAGCGCCTTATGCAGGAGAAAAGGCAGGCCCTATTTTGAGAGATTATTAAAATGGAGATTGTGCTATTTACAAAGACTTCTGTTCTAATGCCCCATAGCCTCTACAGACATTGCATTTTCATATTATGAGGTGAAAGAGGCAAGGCAGAAAAAAAAGCTTTTCTTATCTCTCTGTAAGCTGCTGTTTTATTGAGAAAAAGCTGGTATTGGTTAAAATTAGCAGAGACACTGCATTTCCTCAGATGTAAGTGAGAACATGGTTTTGGTCTAGTAAATGCCTCAGCTCCAAGAATTCAAACACTCAAGTGTAATTAAAGAATAAAAGGGCAATCACTTCTCTGTGATGAAGAAATCAGGAAATTCTACACGAATGTAGTCCTCTAAGAAAACCACTGATTTAGTTTATCTTATTTTGGGTTTTGGAGAATGTGGAAGAAAAATATTTAGACTGATTAAACTGAAAGGTTAAGGTTACTAATACCAGATAGCATTCTTATTAAAGCAAGAATCATTTATATATATATTTTTTTCCTCATGTATAAGGAACTTCAATACACCTTTACTGCCTTGATAAATATTAAATTGAGGCTATCCCACTCTGACATAATCCTCTGAAAATCAGAAAACTAACTGATAATGAAGTGAAAAAGAAGAATCATGCAGTACTATCTGCTATATCTTTGCTTAATATGACAGATTACATTTTATGGCCAGAAAAAGCTCTCCAAAATTTAGAATGTGACCTTCCATTAATGCAGGTTTGCATCAAAAGAATAAATAGAATTAAGGTGCTGCAGGGAAAGAAACTTCTATACTAGTTGAAAAGAAATGAAAAATAAACTGCAAGATAAAAAGAGGTGCTAGCATACAGTTTATAGTAACTATCTATTTATTTTCAATATACAAGATAAGTGGGTACAAAATTAATGAAATCTCTGGATAATTGCTACCTCTGATGCAATTTAGATGCTCCCACACTAAAAATCATACCTCGAGAAAACAGTTACAATGCTTCTTCTTGGGTATTAGGACAGAAATATACAAAGATCCGTTCCTTCATTGCTAAGACATGCCCAGGCCTCCATCGTAACAACAATTTTCTAATTACCTTTGACTTCTGAACCTGAGAAAAAAAGTTAGTGAAGAAAAAACAGGTACCACTCATCTTCCTTACGTTCCTTATATCAAAATAAATTGTGTACAAATCTGACAAGTATTTCAGAATTCTGTATACCACAAGAACTGTCAGTGGATGATAACTGCAATCAATGAGTCAGTGTAAACTCTGCAGTGCCTACACACTGGATTTCAGCACAGTGCCAGTAGTAAGTTAGTGCCAACTTTGTACGACTTTTTCACCAGCGACTTTTTTTAATTGGCAGTGAGTCAAAGATCTACTTTTCAAATTTGTTGCCTTATATGAAAGCCCTTCTGTGAGTTTCAGGAAAACATGCTTAATTTCTGTATTTTAAATTGGACATTGGAATTTAAGTTGGCATTTACTTTCAAAAGTTCTCATATTTCCCTTGTCCTTTATATCTTAACTTTAAACCAGTTGTTATTTCCAAAATTTGTTGTGATGTCTGTATAACCAAATTCAGCAGGAGACAACAGACACTGTGGACTCAAAAAGAGCACTGAACTGAGAAGGAGGATTTACAGGCCACATTAAGGAGGAAAACGAGGCCCTAACGTATGGTTATGTGGAAGACGTCATGCTAATTTCACCTGTGCTCCCAGCCAGTGGGGCACAAGCCATTTCTGATCATGCAGCTGTATTAGTAAAGGCAGATACAATGCTAGCAAGTCCATCTGAAAAATAAACTTTTTAGCATGGCCACTGCTACATGCTAATATGTTCCTATCACTTTGGAACTGGAGATTCAGGGAAATGGAACTGCTGAAAATCGAGAAATGAGAAATGGCACTTGGCAGAGCAGAGCAATCTGACCAGCAGTTACTACTGAATAAAAAGATCTCATTATAGAAATAAAGCTAGTGACTACTTAGCTTCTGTCTGGCTTGGGTAGCAGTTCAGGTCTGAAAAGTAGGAAAAGTACTTCAGGAAACAAGCCATTTGGCCATGAAGAAAACCTGCTCATACTGTAAAAAATGCTAATAGTGTTCAGGTTGTCACCAGGACTCTGTCATACCCTTGACAGACAGACAGACATTGTTCTTTTAAAAACTATTAACTAAAAAAATGTAGGGACATATTTAAGTTACAGCTAAATGTGTGATGTATTTATAAAAATAGATGCCCATTTAAATGTGCATGTGACTACTGAAAGCCCAGAATACTAATATTGAAACAAATCTAAGTATAAATTTAGTATCTAACTAGCCATCAGTGGCTATCACACAAATTATGTAAGTTTGTTTTTCAGAACAAATATGACTTTAAAATACTAAGTTTTATTTACTCATTGCATAGCTTTCCCAAGACCGTACAAAATAATGTTGCTTTTATTCACACTGCAGTTTTAAATGTTTTTACATATATCTGAAACAAATGTACAAAGATCATAAGGTTGAATTTACTTTCAATAATTCTAATTATTTTCCCATGTTTCTGTATACTTATTGTCACCATATATAAACAATACAAATCAATGTTTTTTTTCTGCACATGCAATTCTATGTATTTAATCAGAACAAGATTATATGTTATGTGGCAAAACACTTCAAGAAAGGATCAAATACAAGCTATATGACAGAATACCCATTTTAAAATAACTGACATTTTAATAAGATTCATAAACAAGGTAATGCTGGACACACAATACTACATTTAAGAGTTCAAATTTTGACTTGCCTTAAAATGTACTCCTGTACAAAATTAAAACAATGAAACTGCAACTGTTAAAACTGGAATTATGTACAACTTGTTTTATTGGGGGAAAAAAAAACAACAACAAAACAGCAGAAATAAATCCAAATTAAATTTAGAGTTTTATCTAATTTTTCAAGCAAATTCAAATCAATTTTTAAATAGCTGAACCAGTAATGTTATTTAGAGTTTGAACACCAATATGACTTGTTTGAGATGGTTGTTATAAGGCAATTTTTGATTTATCTAATTTCAAATAATTCCATTTGCATAATTGTAGCTATAACTAAACTATCATAACCTTCTCATCGAGTGTTTTAAAACCTTCATTTTAATGAAGGATGCTTTTAGCTTAGGGTATTTGCTAGTATATTGCTATTTATAAACAAAATAGCCAGATACATAGCAGTGGGGTTGTTTTGTGATTATGTTGGACAAAGAGAATAGAAACAGTTTTAGGAGGAACAGTATTCATTTACACAGGATAGTGTACAAACTAGTAAATGACATGGCACTATAGAAGTATTAGGGTTTTTTTTAGATTTGATAAAATATTAAATATAGTGCACCGATATACATTGTAATTGGTATTGCTTTAAAATCAAATTTCAACACCCCATCAGTCACCATCACTAAACTTGCACATTGGAGATTAGAATTCTTGCATTTATTTATTTCAGTTGAAATTAATATTCTTTTCTAATGTTATTTAAGCATTTTATTTTAGATGTCTTCTTTATTCCTTATTCTAGATTCATGTGACATTTTTTACAACAACTGAAAGTGTACCACACAATGGCCACTATATTACTTTTGGTGGCTAAAACATACTGTGAGTTTAAAAATAGACTAACTACATGCAATGCTTACTTTAACAGTAAAGACAGTAGAGACTGAGCATTGCAGAAGCCAAACACTAAGTGAACGGTCTTCAAGAAAAGGCAAAGGGTAAGTTAGAATCATAACTCCCATTAGGAGTTAATGAAGTAGGTTACCAAACTCCTCTCTAATCCATATCTTGTACTCACTTGAATATTTATGCAAGAGCTTCTCTGTGTTTGAAAACGGGTTTCGGTTTTTTAACCAAAAAGGTGGTTTAGACTGCTGCAACCTACCACAATGCAAACTGAGCAGGAGAATTAACCGAAGAATTTCTTGTCAATTGCAAAAAACATTTGATGGTTCTATTTGCAGATGAATGCTTCAGCAACCCTGTTGGCAGGAGATATATTGGCTATTTTTTAAAGATTTTTTCTTCTCAGATGCAATTGCACAGAGTAGATTGACGGGTCAGAACTAGGCCACATATTGTTTTCCTTCAAAGGAGGAGAGAGTGTGTCTATGTGCCTGTGCAAGACAGAAATTTATTGCGAAGAGTTAAATACTAATTTAGTATAATGAAAAAATTTACTAAGTATTATTACCTCATTAAGAGACAGTAATATCTCCTCTCATTCTGAAGAACTGGCTTCTCTGCAAAAAAGCCCAGGTAGGCTATATGTCTCATCTGGTCATTGCGGAGAATTTTATTAATCTCCTAACAGCACTCAAAATTTAATCTTCTCTGTAATTTTCTTGGGGTTATTTTTACCTATATTTGTATTTCCTTCCACTGGAAACATGAAGACATTTATTTTACTTAAAGAAAATTCTAATTAAAACATAGCTGTTTATTAAAGAAGATGCTAATTAAAATGTAGCTATTTATTTAAGTTGGTAAATTTTGCACCTAGAAACTGAAGCCCACGAAGCCACTTTTTGAATACCTTTGTCATTGCTCCATGTGAATAGAAAGCCTAACACGAATAACCATTACAAGAGAAAAAAAAAAATAATAAAAAAGTGTCAATGTGTACTATTTACTGTTTTCTAGCACTTTGCTTATGCTAGTTCTCATTGAAGATATGTCTCTGGACACATGGATAAATAAATCTTGAACTTCATATTGCTGTACTAAAGATACTCTACCACCAAAATCACAAAGCAATATTGCATCATCTTCTAAACTTCAATAAAAACAAATATGTAGCTTTATATGAAGAACAAAATTAAACCGTTTGTAGATATGTAACACACTATATGGTCATTACTTTCTTAATACGAGCCATTGGAAACAATAGGAAGAAAAAAGCTTCCTAAACTTTTGGCATTCTTACACTGCAATTAAACTAAAACACTTTACTATGAAAACCAAAGAAAAATAAACTTCTGGGAGAATGTAAAAGAAACAATAACAACAACAACAAAAAAAAACCCCTTTTGTCAAATGAAACTAGAACATGGACTACAATTCTGCACAAGCTGTGACTTTATAATGTATTAAACATGTCTCACTAGCAGAAAAATTAATTAGAGCTGAGCAAAAAAATCACAATGAATAATTTACTCAATGAACTTAGCATCTTCTTCAGCCTGCAGTGTGTCTGTGAAAAGATAACGATTTCTTCTGTTGCATTTTGGTATTCAAAACTTCCTAGCAATCAAAATTTCCTTCTATAAGCGAACTGGTAAAAATTAATGATCACACTACACACTGAAAGAAAAAACTTTTCTCATAAATAGAATGGCACCTTTCATCGGTGAACAACACAACATACCAACTGTTTTGCAAACAGATGATGCACTGAACAGAGATAAGAACACTGGAAAATTCTTCCTAAATTCATAGGGTCAGTATGTTTACATGGTAACAGTTTTGAAAGCCCATGAACTCTACAAGTGATTGGGTAGGGAAGCAAAGTATCAAGAAAACTTTGGACCTTTCAAAGTAAAGGTGGAAATATTAAGCAAGGTAAAATGTTATTATAATTTTGAAAATTATCACAAAAATCTCTTTATTAGACAAGATCTGGACTGAATCACTTTGAAAAGCTGCAGACAGAATATACAGACTGGCATATGATGATCCAATTGCTGATTAATTCTCTCAAGTAATCTATTTTCTCTCAGTTTTGCAAATTCCCAAATCAGAGGTTACCAAAATGAACTCCCAGGTCCTTTTACTAAATTGGTCTTAAAGATACTAGAATTTTTATGTTACTGCTGCCATAGGGTTAGAGTAGATGAACTCACAGGGAACCTATATATTATGCTTGAACAGCTATTTTAATAAAACTGTTCACACAAGACAGGTTGCCTCTATAACACTTCCAGGAGTCCCTGTTTGGGAACCTGACTCTAGCAGGCTATCACTTTTCTTTCTACTAATCATAGATAAGAATCCCATCCTGACAATGGTCCATGTGTAGAGTCTGTACCTGGATTAGGGATTTATGTGTGGTTCGTACAGTTAAATACATCCTAACACATCTTACTACAGTCAGCTATTTTCAGCTGTATTCAGAAAACCTGTTACTTTTTAAGTTTCCTTCATGTCTAGGGTTCAGGAGAGGCATATGAAGGCATCAGATACTCAGTTTTCCAATATAAAAAAAAACTTGAAAATGTTAAGAATGTTCCAGTTCAGTAAATACTGCTTGATTTCCAGTGGAAGCCAAGGCAATATAATTTAAATGTGAGCATAATCTATTTATGTTTAAACTGATAACTCTTGTTATTACTTGATATACTAATATGCAACCGTGTAAATCTGGATCGGTGCTTGGCTTTTTTCCTTCATATCTAATACTGAACCTCCTCGTTTCACAAATGCAGATGATGCCAATGCCCAGTTAATGTGGTTAGACACTACTAGCAAGTTAAGGGTTATGTTTCACTTATGGAAATTGTCATAGTTTTGTTTCTTTCTATAACACATTTTATTTCACTTTATTTTTTTTCTCTCATTTTTCATCAGTTGTCCATCCAAGTGCACAAACTAAATGAAAGAACTTTCCTAGATCAAATTTACTTTATATGTTACCACTTCTACTGTCCAGTCAATGTTCTGTTTATGTCTAAGCTATTTTTTATCCTGATATCTCTCAATCCTACATATTCTGCAGATGGCATATTTCTCTAACTTGCCTCTTTCTGTGATAACTTGCTTCTCCTCTCTGAAATTTTATCTCATAATGTGGATTCCTCAATTCCCTAGTTGCTGCTGTCCAATAGATATAAACACTTTCCTACTTTTTGCTCAAGGCCCTCTCATCGCATGAGTTTTTTGCCTTTTTTTTTTTTTTGTTGAGCCTTGACACTACCAATAACCCACATGAAGTAGATAAAACAAGAAATAAAAAATAGTGCTTTACTCAACAATGTTTCCTTTGACCAGATCTCTAAATATAGCAGGCTTACACTCATCCTTGTTGTCAGGCATGCATCCTTGTTGTCATGTCATGGCAAGAATACACATAAAAATAAATCCAACTTAGACATTACAGAGACAAGTTTTAACTTCTTAGTTATTGACTTTTCCACCTTGAATACCAATGCTAACAAGCACTTCAATAGTTCTGCAGCCCATGGTCTCAGCAGAGTGCAAGGCTCCAAGTAGGAGATTTTTTTAAAGAGGTCCCAACACAGGTTATTAATACAAAGCACAAAAATAATTTAATATCATGTTTCCTTTACTTCAACTGCAAAGTCTTTGAGTGGCTGTCCACACTTCAAGGAAAGAAGCCTGTCTTTCTATCTTTGTATCCAGCCTGAGCCTGATCGTGGGGGCTAAGGGTAGAAGAGAGAGAAGAGGAAGCTCCAGGATGACCTTGTTGCAGTCTTTCAGTATTTAAAGAGGACTTATAAGAAAAATGGGGATAGACTTTTTAATAGGGCCTGTACCGATAGGACAAGGAGTAATGCTTTTAAACTAAAAGAGAGTAGATTTAGGTTAGAGACAAGGAAGAATTTTTTTATGATGAGGGTGGTGAAACACTGGGACAGGTTGCCCAGATTGGTGGTGGATGCCTCATCCCTGGAAACATTCAAGGCCAGGTTGAATGGGGCTGTGAGCAACCTGATCTAGTTGGAGATGTTCCTGCTTCTTGCAGAGGGGTTGGACTAGATGACCTTTAAAAGTCCCTTCCAATCCAAACCATTCTGTGATTCTATGATTCTATGAGACCACAAGGCTATCGATGGTGGAACTAGCGTGTCATGAATGAGCAGTGAGTAGACCTAATCACAACAGGTGCAACAGTAGTGCCAGTAAGAGAGGGAAAACAATGAGAAGATAGAAGCAAGCAAACCATCTTCTCTAAATGGTGAACATTTTTTTTACATGAGGAGGAAGGAGTGGACAGTGATAGATTAAAATCTATGACAAAGCACAAAACATAAATTGCAGTGGTATTCTCAAAATAATTTATCAACATCTCCCTAGTAAGACTGCAAATTATACTAATAAATACAGCAAGTCAGCAACTATTCTCTGCCCGTGAAGCCAAATGGTGACACTGAGCTTATGACCATGTGGTTACAACATCCTCTCCTCTCCTACCAAACATAGATTTACCTTATCTATGTTGCTGGCTGGAACAGCCCCTGTCCTGTGCTCTTCTCCTAAATCACACCTCGGCACAGTTTCAAAACATGCCATTTGGTGCAAACTGAAACCACACCAGTATGAATGAGTGCTAGCAGAACAGCCACACAGATGTACTCAGAGTGGTACCCTAGCCAGAGTGTTAGTCCCATTTTCTTTATGGGGTAGGCATAGCTGAAATGTCTGAATCTGGGGTGATTGGTAAGAAAGGAACCACTGAAAAAATGTAATAACCTGATGCAAGCAGCACATGCTGGATTCTTAAAACACTGTGTTCCACATTATCTATTACAAGGCTATACAGTTAAATATGTGGTTTCATCTTTTTTTCTATTTTCTTTTAATGTTCTAAAATATTTTTTATGTATTTACTGAAATCTCATCTTCCTGTTTCAAACAACTATCTTTAGTTACTTTTAGCTTTAAACACTGAACTTGAATATTCTGTGTTAGGAAATTGCAGTTTAAAGAAATAGTATATCTGAAAAATTAAGGTCTTAAATTAATAATAAAGAAAATTTGCCTTAAATTAATAATAGAGAAATTAGCCTTAAATTAATAATAGAGAAAATTTGAAGTGCAGAGTTACATTCAGTCACTGAATTTATTCTGGATATAAATGATTGTTTTCAAGATTAAAAAAATATTTTAAATGTTTCAATTCTTAGAGTTTTCATATTAAAAAAGAACTATTTTTTTTTTCCATTTCTAAGGCATTCAGTTTTAATAGCACTGGAGAAATATAAAATAAATTGAATATTTACTCTTACCTTTATAGTCTCAAACAAGCAACAAGATAAGACACAAACATATTCTTCTCTAATCATATCTCCTACGAAATAAAGATACTATGAATATATATAAAGTTTGCTCAAATAAACCAATCCTCTTCTCTAAGATTCAAAATATCTTCTATTATTGTCCAAGTAAAACATTATATTCTACTACTTATTCTTAAAGAACAATGATGATATTCCAGCTCCTAATCCTCTTTTCCACTGCTAGAAATCTTCTCAAATCTCCTAGTGAGCACTATTAGCTCAGCTTGCAACTTTGGCAGGAGTGGAAGCAGCAGATGTGGTGCATTAACTAGAGAAGTGGCTTAGGTCTGCTTATATACCTTTAGAAATAATGCCACATACCAGTTCTATTGTATGTGCTATAGCATTTTCTCTAAATCATGTAAAATAGAAAGCCTATATTGGATTAGATTAGATTACATTTCATTTTCTATTGGAAAATTTTCTGTTTCATAGATAACATTCTGTTCAGAGGATGGTTTTATTCAGAATGAACATATTAATTGGACTAAACAGCGTAATAGAATGGTCTTCTTTAAGCTGTAAATTATTTTGGAATATAGCACAATATACTGTATATGAGTATATTTTTTTATACATAATCCCAGTATAAAATTGAATGAGCATTGAATGGAACAAGGCTGAGGTAGTTCATAGATTGTTTCATGCTTACTGAAGGAGTACCTTGGGGGGCAGGAGAATGAAGACTTTATAACTTACATGATGCCTACTCTCTCCTTATTGTTGCATTGCATCAATGTCTACAAGACTGGAAACAGGAAAATGCTATCAAGCTTGTAAATATCATAAAAAATAGTTCATAGATTTATAAAGACATATAACCAAATATCAGCATACCAGAAATTAGTGACATTTTGAGAGTTTTGTTCTTATTCTCTCAGTTTCTTTCTTACTCTCCCTCATTTTTTTTCTCACACTTACAGAGTCTAATTAATATCTATTGAAATAAAGGAAAGATATACATTTTATATACATTATATATACACTATATTATTACACTAGATTTAGGCACCAAGTACATGTGCAGAATCAACTATCAAATGAAGGTAAGATTTTCTTTTTTCCTGAACATTATTATAGAAGATACTCTTCTGTAGAAATATCATATATTGTTAGACATTAAGGGATGTAGCAAGTGACTGTCACCTCCAGCAGCTCTGGGGCCTGCCTAGCTGCTGGAGCCCAGCCCAATGCACCCAAAAACCTGGAGGTCTCCATCATACACAGATGGACATGGTTGCCATTTTCCTGTTTGCAGGTTCAATCAGCAGTGAGGCTGAGCATGCATCCCTGGGACATACGTGCAGACATGCTGCATTGGGTGTCATGTACATGTCATGTACAGGTGTAGCAGAAGGGGTGGCCCCTGCGAGGAGTGGCTGGGGAGGCCCAGTGCCAGCCACAGCCGGTTCCAGGTGGCTCCAAGAGCCCCAGCACAGGGCACAGTTAAGACCCTAAGCCCCAGGGCAGGAGCCTCAGGGAAAGCCTGGGTAAGGAAGGGCAAACAGCTGCCTGGCAGCCAAGGCTGAGGGAAACAGGGTGAGAAACAGCCCTGCCAGCCCCAAGGGGAGAGCAGGAAGAGGGGAGGAGGCTCTCCAGGCGCCCTGGCAGAGATGCCCCTGTGGCCCCAGGAGAGACACCAGCAGGGCCATGAATTTGCGCTGAAGGAAGCTGCAGCCCATGAAGAGTCCGTACAGGAACAGGTTTATCCTGAAGGACTGCTGCCCATGGGAAGGCCCCAAGGTGGAGCAGAGGAATGTGTGAGGAGGAAGGAGGGGCAGAGAGGAGCTGTTATGGACTGACCGCAGCCCCCCATGTCCCATCCCCCTGCTTGGGAGGGAGGAAGTAGAGGAGTTAGAAGAGAAGAAGTAATGTTGTCTTTGTTTCTTAGTGTCAAGCCTATTTTATTTGGCAATAAATTAAATTAAGTTCTTTTTCCCCAAGTCAAATCTGTTTTGGCCATGACATGGCAACTGTTAAGTGATCTCCTCTTTGTGTCAACTTACAAACTTTTTCATCTTATTTTCTCACCCTGTCCTGTTGAGGAGGATGAGGCACTGGGTTCACAATCACACAAGCACTCACAGATTCCCCAAGAACTGTACTGGCCCTCAGCTTGTCTGATACCCTTGCCCGGATCCCAGCCTTCCTTATCTGCTCCACAGGAGGTCCTCTACTTGCCCTATGGCCCGGCTCGGTGCTTGCTGCAGACAGAAACGTGCACTCACTCACTTGTCTCACAGGCACCTCACGGGTCCCATCAAACACCAGAATAGACCCTTGCCTGCCTGATAACCCTGCCCAGACTCATGGCCTCCCACTTGCCTGTTGGTCCAGCCCAAGGTTTGCCACTGAACACAAATGCACACCCCACGCACACCCCCTAGCAGCTGGCACAAGATACACTTATGGCCCTGCTCCAGCCATAAGTGCAGTGCCCCTCACTTGCCTCACTGGGGTTGGTCCTTCCCAGTAGCTGTTAAAAAACAGATACAGGAACATATATTGTGGCTGGAGGCAGAGACTCTCACTTGCTCCAGCCACTGGAGCTGAGACAACACTGGCACCTGTAGCTGTCACCACAGGCCAGGGGCACCTACTCCACTGGTCTAACTCTAGTTGCTGGCCCCACATCTGCTCATGTTGGTCCCTCCAGTAGCTGGCACTTAGTAATTGCGACACACACACACGGGATAGAGAGTGAGATTACACAGAGAGATAGGTAAGAAAGGATTTAATAAGTAGATACGACAGAGTGCAGTGATCAGGTGATCATGACTGACGCCATTTTATACCCTACCAGCCCCTTTTACACCCCCTTCTCTCTATTCCCCCTCTTTGTTCCTCCTCATGACCCTTCACTAAGTTTTGCATGTCCCAGATGCCCTTCAAATAACCCAATATCCTCATGTTCCTCTTGTTTCCCCCTTCCTATGAGTTACAAAGTCCAGGTGACCCTCTCCAAAGCTGTGTCTGGAGTTTCTTAATGGCCTATAAGTTAGCAATCAGAGAATTTTAGTATCTGGCAATGTCTTCTTTTTCTTTCATCTACCAGGTTTATGGCTCTATGTGGTTTTAGTTATCACCTCCCTTTCTACTTATTATTGCCTTTTGCACTGAAAAGGTCCTTGATTGGATAATCCTAATGAAGATCTCGCCTTACATCATCGTGTTCTCCAGCCTATGAACAAAATACTAACAGTCGTATAGAATTATTTTTTATTTCATTTTTTTTAGAACTTTGATTTACATTCTGTTCATACATTGATGTGAACACAAGAGTTGTTACAGAAGGATAGCTCATGAATGACCCTTACATATGATGTTTAATCAATATTCACACCTGCATATCAATTGGAGAAGACTTGTGAAGGGATCACACTCTCAAATGGTCTACCAGCTGTTAACTGTGCATAGGATAAGTATATTTAGTCATAGGTTTTTGAACATATGCATACATATGTGTATAAACACCCACACTGAAGTATTACAGGGCAATTCTATAGTAGAAGGCATGTTAATTTCAGAAGTGTATTATTGACACAAATGGGCAACAAAACACAGAAAGTAGTTTGAGAGAGCTCACTTGCCCTCCAGGCAGAATGACTGTCTAAAGCCCTTTATTATGAAACAAGATTATTTGTTTCTTTTTTTTCTCCTTTTCCTTCTTAAGGTAAACAAAAAGCCTAAATTTAGATTTAAAAGAGTGAGTCTCAAATACCGCCATAAGAACATCTGTAATTCTAAGAGCTTGAAATACCTCAAAATAGAAGCATGAATTGGCTGATATAGGCCAATTTCTAGTACACGAAAATGTAAATATTACACGGTTCTGAGGGCTTATCTTAACAGAGAGAACTATTCAAAATTCTATACAGAACTTTTGACAACATAACCCTTTTAAAAAGGTTCTGGATGTCTTCTAAAAGAAAGCCATTAATTCTTTTAACTTTAGAATCTTTGTAAAGGCAAGAATTGTACCAAAATTTGAGAGTCTATCTGTGTAATTTCTTGATTCAGTAAATAATTTATTTTACGTAATATCATTAGGAAAATAAGTTTTTTCTGTTTTCTCTTGTCTTTTCTTATTTTTTTTTATTTCCATGAAGTTTCTCTGAAA
>WHYT01014285.1:124198-139110 GCA_009806455.1 Tetrax tetrax
AGGAAGATAGAATTCATGGGCAATTTCCTATTTTATTACAAAGTTGTTTGGTTTTTTTGTTTTGTTTGTTGTTTTTTTTTTTTTTAAAAAAAGAGTTTCTAGAAGTAAACCTGAAGTAATTTTTTTTTAATAAAAAAAAACTTTAACTACAAAACATTATTAATATGAAACTTCTGTCACCACAGATTAAAAGTAACAGCAATATTTCAAAAGGAAATATTATTTTTTGCTTTGTATCTTGTTCATGAAAGAACAAATGAGAACAAGAAGAGCCTTGAGTAGACGATATTGCAAGTGGAACAAGGGGCTGAGAATTTGGAGTGAAACCACGAATCAAATTACAGAGCCTGGAGTGGAGTATTCAGTGAAAAGGTAAGGTGTAAAAATTATTACTCACAACTTGATTTAGGTTTCAGACAAATAAAAAAAAAGTCTAAGCTTTCTTATATAAAAATCTAAATCAAGTTATGGAAACAGTAAAATGGAATTGTAAAATACATGTTCTTTCTTGGTGCATCTGCAGAAAGAGGAAAAAATACACGCCCGTGTACAAACCTAATATACACAAAAATGCACACTGACAGATGCCTACTAAATGCATAAGAAAACAGACTTTTTTCCCCACTACATCTGAAAAAAAAAAAAAAAAGTTCCTTAAATAGGCAACTGAGTAGAAGAAAAAAAAAATAACTACACTGCAGTTTTATCAACGAATGGCAGATTAGCAAATTAGAATGTAGCATTCAAATGTTTAAATGAATTACAACATCATCTGTTTCTCCAAATGGCCACAAGGCAATATGTAGATTGATAGTGACTAAAAATACATATTAAATATGATTACTTTTATTTAACAATGTTCAGCAGCTTTTCTGATCAATGAAACTGTTTTGAAGGTACTGCCGAAAATCACTTGTGATTCAGAATGAGATTTTGTTGCATTAATGTAATTTAGTAGTGACATTAAATTTCATAGTAAACCTCACTGCAGACATCCAAGCTATGCTTCTGCCTCAGAGAAAAAATAATATCTTCCCATATTTTACGCTACAGATATTTTTGTACGTTTGGGATACTGCCATATATCAAAAAGAATAGTATGAATGCTTTGAATCATTTGACCTCTTAGACCATCATGACTTCAAAGCAAACTTCACGTAACGCATACTTATGTAAGTTTCTATTAAAAATTTAAATGAATAATAGACTAAAGAAATTAGCCCCTTACCCACTAAGCTGCAGTTTGAGTTAGAGTCAGATATCCCGGTTTCTCTGAAGTTCCGAACTTCTCTTATAAGTAGGACGGAAAATACCTCACAAAAATTTGGCTGTTGCAAAGGACAAGCCTTCCAGGGGACATGTCTTCACTGAGCCTGGAATCAAGCTGGTAAATACTTGGGCAAATGTCAGAGGATACATGAAGAGAAAATGAAGTATTTTTCTTGATTTTTAGATTGTTGTTGGTCTAGAATAATTTTAAGGACAGACAGACCACACTTAGCATTTATATGGCAACTTCTAAGAAAGAATCTCAAAAGACCTGGTGAAATTTTTCAGTAGCACCTCTGGAAGAGATTACTGCTTCCTGATTTCATGTAGGCTTGCAAAGAGGGATAAGTAACACAAAGAGACTAGGGAATCTCTTGATTCTCTTTTTGTTCTTACTCTGCTCAAGAAATGCCTTCACAATTCACAAGCCAGGCCTGAAATCACCAGTTTTTTCTTTTCCTCTGACTGTAACAAAATAGCCTGCAGAGCTCTGTAACTCTAGGTATTAATTATGTGCTGCAATGCAGTACTTACTCTAAAAACCAATATCACTTTTGTCATTTGTGACTGATTACCCAATTCTGCCTGTGTTTCAAAGAAGTTATTTCCTGAAATTCGCTTTGCAGTTCCGTTCATGTTTCTGCTCATTAGTTTCCTTCAAGCTGCATCATTTTGCATACTTTATCACATAGAAAACAGAAATGTAATGCTAGGAAAAACTTTTACTGAAATATACTTGGTTAGCCCTGCAGTATTCCCAAGGAGTGCAACACTGTCTCTACCCCTCAAAAACAAGCCTTTCATAGGCAATAGCTGCTCTGTAGTGGTGTACTGGTGTATCCCAAGTCAATGAGCAACACATACCTCATTTTAGCCTCAGAATGAATCACTGTTTTGTCACTCCTTCAACAGACAACACCAGTTTACCAGCACTACACCTCAATGTACATGGCTGCCTTGAGCACCTGCAGTGAGTTTAGCAAGGTGATTTTTCAAGCATAGCTATCAAAGGTAACTGATACTCTCTATGTAAGTAAATATGCATTTGTTTTACCTCTGCATTGAGTCTCCAGCTCTTTGCATTAATCACTTCAAGTCTAGCAATTGTTTTATACCCGTTTATTTTTTGAGGGCTTATCTTTGCCCACTGTAGGAGAAGAGCAGATTTGAGACCATCTAAGGAACCTCAAGGTGGACAAGTCCATGGGATCTGATGAGATGTAACTGTGGATCTGAGAGAATTGGAGGATGAAGTTGCTAAGGCACTTTCCATCATATTTGAGAAGGTGTGGCAGTGTAGTGAGGTTCCCGATGACTGGAAAAGGAGTCATTTTTGAAAGGGGAACAAGGAAGTCATTTTTGAAAAGGGAAACAAGGAAGACTTGGGGAACTACAGGCCAGTCAGTCTCACCTCTGTGCCTGACAAGGTCATGGAGCAGATTCTCCTGGAAACCCTGCTATTGCACATGGAAAATTATGAGGTGATTGATGACAGCAAATACGGCTTCACTAAGGACAGATCATGTCTGACCAATTTGATGGCCTTCTATGATGGGGTTACAGAGTCAGTGGACAAGGGACAAGCAACTGATGTCATCTACCTGGACTTGTGTAAAGCATTTTACACTGTAGTGCATGTCATTTTTCTCTCTAAAGTGGAGAGACATGGATTTGATGGATGGACCACTCGATGGATAAGGAATTGGCTGGATGGCCACAACTCAGAGAGTTGTGGTCAATGGCTCGATGTTCAAATGGAGATGGGTCATGAGTGGCGTTCCTCAGAGATTGGTATTGGGACCAGCCTTGTTCAACATATTTGTTGGCAACATGGACAGTGGGATAGAGTGCACCCTCAGCAAGTTTGCCGACAACAACAAGCTATGTGGTGTGGCTGACATGCTGGAGGGAAGGGATACCATCCAGAGGGACCTTGACAGGCTGGAGAAGTGGGCTCATGAGAACCTCATGAAGTTCAACAAGGCCAAGTGCAAGGTCCTGCACATGGGTTGGGGCAATCGCAACCACAAATACAGACTGGTCAGAGAATGTATTGAGAGCAGCCCTGAGAAGGACTTGGGAGTGCTGGTGGGTGAGAAGCTCAACATGAGCTGTCAGCATGTGCTCGCAGCCCAGAATGCCAATCATATTCTGGGCTGCATCAAAAGAATTGTGGCCAGCAGGTCGAGGGAGGTGATTGTTCCCCTCTACTCTACTCTTGAGAGACCCCATCTGGAGTATTGTGTCCAGCTCTGGAGCCTCCGACATAAGAAGGACATGGACCTGTTGAAGCAAGTCCAGAGGCGGGCCAGAAAGATGATCAGAGGGCTGGAGCAGTTCTCCTATGAGGACAGGCTGAGAGAGTTGGGGCTGTTCAATTGGGAGAAGTGCCATAGTTTAGCTACAGTCAGCAATCAAGTACCACACAGCTGCTCAATCACCCTCTCCCTCCCCAGCAGATGGGGGAGAGAATCGGGAAGAAAAGAAAACTAGTGGGCTGAGATAAAGGTAGTTTACTAGTACAGCAAAAGAAAACAATTTTTATATACATATATATATATAAATTAATTATAATAATACCGGTAGGGAAAAAAAAAAAGAAGAAGAATTAAAAACAAAGAAAACCAATGAATGATGCACAATTTCTCACCACCCAACAACCTGATGACCGATATTGCCTGTCCTGAGCAGCAATCACAGAACAAAAAACCCCTCTGTAAACGATCCCAGAACAATTCTGAACAGTGACAGAATAAAAAAGAGAGCTCACCAGCTCACTCTCCTCACTTAAGTACTGAGTATGACACTTACGGCATGGAACACTCTTTTTGGTCAGTTTGGGTCAACTATTCTGGCTATATCCCTCCCAGCTTCCTGCAGCTGCACATTAGAGAAACTTGGGAAGACAGACGGTGACTTTGGTTCCTTTAGCAACAATTAAGAACATCAATATGCTTATTAATACTCTTCACATATGAAATTCAAAACACATCAGCTACTGAGAGGAAAATTAATTCCATCCTAGCTGAAACCAGGACAGGAAGAGAAGGTTCCGAGGAGACCCTATAGTGGTCTTCCAGTACCTAAAGGAGGCTTATAAGAAAGATGGGGAGAAACTCTTTAGCAGAGCCTGTTGTGATAGGGCAAGGGGTAAGTATTTTAAAATAGAGGGAGACAGATTCTGACTTGATATAAGGAAGAATTTTTTTACAATCAGGGTTGTGGAGCCCTGGAACTGTTTGCCCAGAGAGGTGAGGTGGTAGATGCCCCATCCCTGGAAACACTGAAGGCCAAGCTGAAGGGGGCTCTGACCAACCTGATCTGGTTGAAGATGTCCCTGCTCCTTGTAAGCAGGTTGAACTAGATGACCTTTAAAGGTCTTTTCCAACCCAAACTATTCTATGACTATGATTCTACGATTCTAAAAACCTAGAAGCATTATTTTAACAGAAAGGTTAGTTTTCCCACCATGAAACCCAAAGATGAGCTCTTTGAGATTGCATATATTGTACCAAAAATACCACTGTTTGTACTTTTTTAGTATAGCAAGCTAATGCTAAACAGCTGCCAGGCACTAATGGAAGACGAAGTTAGAGGACCAAGCTGGGATTACCTGCACTAATGGAAGCACTAAAAAAATTTAGTTCCGGATTTTTGCTAAGAAAACAGCAGGGACACTGAATACAATTCAAGTAGATAACTCCATGCTATCATAGATGCGTCATCACAAGATACAATGAGTTACTCTCTCTGGAATTGTCATTTTCACTCCATTACAGGAGAGGTAATGGTGTCACCTAAGTGCAGACCGTAGACATTTAATTTAGGGAAAATTAGTCTACTTACGAAATCAAGAGCTAAAAGTTTCAAAGGGCTAAAATGGGTCTCATAACTGAAGTTCTTTTTTTGAGGCTTGAACAAGGTTCTTGAGTAATGATCAAAATCTTCAACTACTTCTACTTTGAAGGCTAGATTTAAACCACTCAGTGTTGCTCTTTTTTTTTTCTTTCACCTGCTCCTCTTTGAGTAATTAATGTGTTTAAAACAAAGTAAACTAAATAGAAAGGTGTGACTTCTTACAGAAAAGCAGTCATACCCTTAGCAACTACAGCTAACAATTAAGCATTATCCCACAGCACTTCTCTACTCAGTAATACAGGTATGGGCTAGATAAGAATTCTGCATGCCTAAATAAAGCACAGTATGCTAATAATATCACATAAATATTTTACAGCACTGATTTGTACTTCAACACAAACCCTATCCACAAACAAAGCGTTTCAAGATTTCCATTTCAGCCTAATATATTTGCCTTTTATAATCTGAACAGTTAAACACACTGATTCAATGCCACAATTATTTGCTTGACTATCTGTTACTTTCAATTCAAAAGAGTGTAAATACTTTCTCTAATTTAGGAGTATTGAAAACCAAAGACTTATAAAAATGTTTTCTATGCTGCAGAATATGTGAATGTATTTGTGAAGCTCTGTTTAACATTCATGTATTTTATGGGTTTAGGTAGGCTCTTATATGGTGGTGTAATACCGTACACCTGATTGTTTGGTTATACCAGTAGTAATCTCGTTATTTTTGCAGCTTGATTCTGCAATAAGGGCACAGAGGCAAACTGAATACCTATCCTGCAAGAATTCTCTAGGTACAGATCTTAATAGTAGTTGTGGCTATTTAATTCTAGTTTTGTAAATCCAGAAAACTGTAACAAACGAAATCTGTGTATAAAATCACCTGTTCTTACTTCCAAACAGTCTATCAGGCATAAATGATTTTAATTAAAAGCAGCACCCAAAAGCACTGTAAAAACTCAAATGTATCCTGGTACACAGATCATCTTCTTAATAGACATAAGATGAAGTTCCAGATTACCAAGAGATACATGGTGTCACTACATGCTGAACAGTTTTGAGAACTAGCTGATGTGAGAGCTTTATAAATGAGCTATGAGTATCCACTGACCTCTACTCCAGGTATGCTGCATGGTTTTTAGTTACTTCGTTGTAATGTGACTGAAGATAATATAAAAGTCTTAGTTGCATTTTAAATCACGTATTTCGGATACTATCACTATATTCCATGGAGCTGATATATCTACGTCATCAGATATCTTTCTATGTGCAAATATTAAGGACATTATTCTGATTTTGACTAAAAAAAATTATGGTTTGATACCACTGTTTTCTGCAGATACAGTTTTAGTTCTGTTCTTCCAGACAGTGGATCATAGGAGTCACAGGAAATTTCAGGCTGTATAGTGCAAATTTAGATTAAATAAAATAATTGTGGGAGATGATGTTGAAAGTCCAGCTAAAGTAAAGGTAAATGATACCCACTGCTCTCCTCTCATCCACATACCTATATAACTCTGCCTCTGAAGCCAGGTATACATCACAGTTTCTACTGATTGATGAAACACTCATCACAGTCTTGTAGTCCAGTGTCAAATACGGTCAGTGGGGTGTTCAAACAGTATTTGCAAAACCTGGGGAAGGGAACAGGCAAATTTATAGCACATCATGCACTGCAGTAGATGATGACTTTGAATAAAACCCAAAGAATTCCAGCTGTAGCTTCATAGCCTATTGTCATAGTTTAGCTCTGCTCAGGACCAGACTACGCAGTCTCTCTCTCACTCCTCCTACCCTCCAAGAGAATAGGGAGAGATAATACAAGAAAAAGGCTCGAGATCTGAGATAAGGACAGGGAGAGATTCTTAAAGTTACTGCTAGGGGCAAAATAGACTCAACTTGGGGAAAACTATTCGTTCATTATTAAAAACAAAGCAGGATAATGAGAAAGAGAATAAGATAACTGACCCCCACTTCTCCTTCTTCCTGGCCTTAACGTTATCTCTACCACCTTCCCCACCTTGGCCAGCACTGGGTCAGCCCTAGACCCAGCTGAGTCCACTGGACAAAATGGAAAGAACTTTTAGCAGCTTCTTGCAGAAGCTGCCACCATAGGCGCCCCCACACTAAATAAAACCAGAACACCTATTAAGTCTGTAGGGGTTTTGTTGGTTGGTTGATTTTATTGTTTTGTTTAGGGTTTGGGGGTTTATTGCCATTGATTTCAACAAGACACAGTCTTTGACTTAGGCCAAGACAAAGGTTTCATGACCTGTCAAGCTTTGTCCTGACTTTTTGATGACTGTCTGGAGATTTGTTTTAGGATATAACAGCAGTTATATGATGACCAGTTCACTATTAATTTGTTTTAGCTTTTGTTTAGATTTGTATAGTTGTGTGATGTCAAGAGCTACTCTGTGAAGAATCAAATGCAGCATGGAAGAAAACCGGCATGAGATGACAGCAAGCCCTGAATTTACAGGCACGAAGTGATACTGGTGGCTGCAGGGCTATAAACATTTCACCAGTAGCTAATCAATGGCTAAAGGAAGGCATCCTTGGGAGCTTTATAATATAAATTTCACATGTAAAATGCATGGATATAAATTTGGATATAATGTGGACTTGCAGATCAATGAAGAAAGACCAAGGTACATTCTGTTAGCAAACATAAAAATGCCCTCAAACATGCCCTACAGTGAGAAGGAGAAACAATCCACAGTGTCATCATAGTCCCCACAGCAAAGGATTTAGGATGCTGAGTAAACACCCCTAAACTGAAGGCATTCACCTACGTGGCATGAGCATAGAGTTGTAGAATCATAGAATCTTAAGGTTGGAAGAGACCTCTAAGATCATCAAGTCCAACCATCAGCCTAACACCACCATGCCTACTAAACCATGTTCTGGAGTGCTCACCTCCAGGGATGGTGACTCCACCACTTCCTTTAGCAGCCTGTTCCAGTGCTTGACCACTCTTTCAGTAAAGAAGTGTCTCCTAATATCCAGTCTAAACCTCCCCTGCAGCAACTTGGGCCATTTCCTCTCATCCTATCACTAGTTACTTGGGAGAACAGACCAACACCCACCTCACTACAACCTCCTTTCAGGTAGTTGTAGAGAGCAATGAGGTCTCTCCTCAGCCTCCTCTTCTTCAGACTAAACAATCCCAGTTCCCTCAGCCGCTTCTTATAAGATTTGTGGTCCAGACCCCTCACCAACTTCATTGCCCTTCTCTGGACATGCTCCAGCAATTCACTGTCCTTCTTGTACTGAGAGGCCCAAAAGTGAACACAGTATTCAAAGTATGGCCTCACCAGTGCCAAGTGCAGGGCCCCTGCTCCTGCTGGCCGCACTGTTCCTAATACAAGCCAGATTGCTGTTGGCCTTCTTGGCCACCTTGGCACGCTGCTGGCTTGTGTTCAGATGGCTGTCTACCAGCACCCCCAGGTCCCTTTCCCCCAGACAGCTATCCAGCCACTCTCCCCCAAGCCTGTAGTGTTGCATGGGGTTGTTGTGACCTAGGTGCAGGACCTGGCACTTGGCCTTGTTGAACTTTATACAGCTCACCTCGGCCCATCAGTACAGCCTGTCCAGATCGCTCTGCAGAGCCTTCCCACCGTCAAGTAGATTGACACTCCCATTCAATTTGGTGTAATCTGCAAACTTACTGAGGGAGCACTCAATCCCCTCATTCAGATCATTGATAAAGATATTAAACAGAAATGCCCCCAGCACTGAGCCTTGGGGAACATAGCTTATGACCGGCCACCAACTGGATTTAACTCCATCCACCACAAATCTCTGGGCTCGGCCATCCAGCCAGTTTTTTTACCCAGTGAAGAGTACACCTTTCCAAGCCACGAGCTGCCAGCTTCTCTAGTAGAATGCTGTGGGAGATGGTATTAAAGGTTTTGCTACAGTCCAGGTAAATAACATCCACAGCCTTTCCCTCATCCAATAGGTGGGTCACCTGCTCATAGAAGGAGATCAGGTTGGTCAAGCAGGACCTGCCCTTCATGAACCTATGCTGGCTGGGCTTGATCCCCTAGTTGTCCTGCACAGGCCAGGTGAGTGCACTCAAGAGGAACTGCTCCATAATCTTCCCCAACACCGAGGTCAGGCTGACAGGCCTGTAGTTCCCCAAATCCTCCTTCTGGCCCTTCTTGCAGATGAGTATCACAATGGCAAGCCTCCAGACATCTGGGACCTCCCCTGTTAACCAGGACTGCTGATAAATGATGGAGAGTGGCTTGACAAGCTCCTCTGCCAGCTCCCGCAGTACCCTTGGGTTGGATCCCATCTGGCCCCATAGACTTGTCCGTGTCCAGGTGGCATAGCTGGTCAATAACTGCTTCCTCCTGGATTGGGGGGATTTCATTCCACTCTCTGTCCCCATCTTCTAGCTCAGGGAGCTGAACGCCCTGGGGATAACTGCCCTCTCCTTACCTCTCCAACAACTGAAAATCCTATCATTTCATGGTCACTGAGCCCAAGACAGCCTCCAACCACCACATCTCGCACCAGCCCTTCTCTGTTAGTAAAGAGGAAATTGACCAAGGCACCTCCCCTGGTAGCTGAAACAGGAAGTTATCTTCCACACACTCCAGGAACCACCTAGACTGTTTCTTCTCTGCTGTATTGTATTTCCAGCAGATGTCTGGTAAGTTGAAGTCCCCCACAAGAACAAGGGCTAACAATTGTGAGACTTCTGCCAGCCACTTGTAGAATGCCTCATCTGCCTCTTCATCCTGGTTGGGTGGTCTATAACAGACTCCCAGCAGGATATCTGCCTCATATGACACCAGAGAAAAGGAAATTCACTAGAAAGTTTGCGTATGTCTCTTTTTAAAGTTACATAATTAGACCTTGAAATGTTAATATCACTGTAATTGAACTAATTATAATTAATTGATTAGATAGGTAAGGCTTTAATTCTACTAACAATCCATTATTGGGTTTACATTGGTACAAATATTTTCATTTAGGAAATTTTGAGTATAAAAGTTGATGAAAATTCAAACAATCTGTTTTATTACTTGGATGCAATGAATTGGTAACATTTGTTTTCCTTTCCCCAAAAACTAGCCTTTCCAGCAGGATATACTATTCTCCTTTTTAACTGACAAAACTGAAAACACAACTGTGACTGCAATAGCACAGAATTTCCATTCAAATGCAAGACAAAAAGGGAAAAACAAAACTCCTGTTTTGTCTCAATGACTGGGAAGCAGAATGCTACATTTTGTATACAATTGTAAACAGGATGTTGATCATCTGGAGAAAAAAGAATAATTAAATGTATAAGCACTTCTATATTGCTTACACAAGACGTGTCTTCATTTTTATTCTACTCTTTCATTAAATCAGTGAAGTAAACTTGGCAAGAAATACACACACAACACGTAAGCATACAGGCTGTGCATCAGAGAATATTCCCCCTCGGGAAATTTGCCACTGACTAAAAATTATAATGAATGAAAACTATACAAAAAGGGAGAGAAAAGAAAACTTAGAGCATTCTACAAAAGTTTTTTAGTCTGTTGAAACTTTAAAAATAGATTGATTGATAATTTCTCTGAAGACTGTGACTGAAATTTGGGATGGTGTCTAAGAAAAAAAAAAGGAAAACATAAAACAAAATTAAGATAATGGGAGGGGGGAAAGGATGGAATGAAAGAGACTAAGAGTAGCACTAACAAGAGAATACGTGAGAATATGTGAAATCACAAGAGCAACACAGACACCAGAACACAGGACCACAGGTTTGCAGGGGAAATGGAAAGATGAAATAAACCACAGAGATGTGACATCAATAAGAACATGTAATTTCAGACAGAATGTCATAAGAATGTCTGAAGAGAAAATATTAAGGAATAATAAATAAATAAATAAATATTAGTACTGAGAAGGGGTTAAGAAAGGGTGAATGACCTTAAATGCCATGTTCTTTTTAGTGAAATTAATAGGTACATAAATAAAAATTATAGAAATGGCCAGAAATAAGAATGGCATAGGGACACTAAATGCTTAATTAAGAAAATGTGTGGCAAATAAAAAGAAATAGAAAATAAAATGGTATGACATTAAAGCTCTTTAATTTTACTTCATTTTTCCCTCTTCTTCATAACATTTTTGATGCAGTTGTTACAGCTAACGAACTATAGCTGTAGTAGGAATTTACTCCAGGCAAGGTCCTTGTTGCTGT
This sequence comes from Tetrax tetrax, assembly GCA_009806455.1. Classification (NCBI taxonomy): domain Eukaryota; kingdom Metazoa; phylum Chordata; class Aves; order Otidiformes; family Otididae; genus Tetrax; species Tetrax tetrax. The sequence continues at coordinate 135,542 of WHYT01014285.1, forward strand.
TGAATGTGTATTTATAAAAGTCACCCATCAAAGTAAGTAATGTTCTATTTCAGTTCCTTATTTGCAGCATGGGAAAGACTGGACTTCTTCCACTTATATATTATAAAAAAAAAAAAAAAAAAAAAAAAAAAAAAAAGAAAAAAAAGAAAAGAAAGAAAAAGTCCTTCTGGTTCTTCAGTCAGCATTTCAACACTAATCATGAACTCTGTCAGTCGCCCTAGCAGTCTAAGTTATGTTGCAGACCTGCAGATGACATGGGTTTAAGGTTATAGTGGATTCCTTAGATTGCTAGGCTGCCATGAGGAATTTTAAGTGAGTTACTAGCCCAGTATATGCCTCCCTACCACAGATACAAACCTGACAGACTAAAAAGTAACTTCAGTCTCTGTTTTCTGATAACTGAATTAGTGTCTCTTTTTTTCCCCATTTCAGCCATGTCCTTCCTCAGTGACTGATGGTTACATGTCAGATTTAATAGACCCTACTTCTTCATTCATACCACCTTCCTCAGTTTTTATGGTTTTTTGGGTTTTTTTTTGGTAGAACTACATAAGCATGGTTTAAAAGGAAAGGATCTCTAGTCACCTTCTACAGATTAGCAAGTGATGGCAATAGCCATAAGTGTTAGGAAACTTGTACCACCTGGGGAAAGTTATATTTACTCCATGTTTGCAATTGTCCCCAGCAGAATTAGTCAGTGAAGCTGATAGGTCATAAGTCAATGGAAGAGGAATGAATCATAGGTGTTGAAATCCTAGACTGTTCCACAGAAAGGGAAATAGGGCTCAGACACATTCAAAGATCTCCAGTTTGTACCTTCTCTGGGAGGGAGAGAATAAAGCAGGAGTTGGTACCAAAAGATATTGGTTAGGCAGAAGCATGTTATATCTGGCCTGTATACAAACTGGTCCACAAGAGTAGGATCAAGAATACACAAGAGAGGAAAATGAGGGGCTAAAAGGCACTGTTTCTCCCCTTTCATACCATCACCTATGCTATCACTCATATACTATGTTATTTCCAGCTTCCTTACAGTTCCACTGGATTTCATTCCATCTTGACTTAAGCCTGTAACCCTTCTCTCTTCATTATACATCACCATTTATCTCTGTCCACAAGTCCCCTCTCCTCTTATCATTCTAGTACTTATCATTAGACTAATGCCTACTGTGTGAGTTCATTTTTTTTCTAAATACTTTCAAATTTGTTCACAAAAAGTAGTAGAAGATTCTCAGTGGGTTAAGTGTACAGAAGCTAAGATCATCTAGAGTAATTTTACATTCTGCTATGACATATACTTATGCTGTAAGAACTGAAGATGTTTGATAACCAAAAAGTTAATTGCCACTGAAACTATTTTACATCATCTACATACATTTATATTCACAGAAGGTATCTTCTTTACACATCTTTTTCTGCTCTTTATTAAATATGATTTTAATCTTTAAAATCCTTGACCAAGTCACCAGTAATAATTGGCCTAACACAGAACTGTTATGAAGGAGGAAGAGAAAAAAATCTCACTGACATACAGTATTTTTTCAGCAAGCCAATGAATAAGATCTTTGAGTAATGCTGAGTATGAAATCTGTAGTTAAGGTTCATTAGTTTTCAGATTGTAAGACACCCTTATAATATTAATAAATCAGAACAAAATTTCACACAAGAGGGTGACTAACAGTATTTTACTGTCACATTAAAGTACAAAGATGTCTAAAAGCATAGCCACAAGGCTCAGATTCTAATTAGCTATGAAGGTGGTAAAATTAATGTAAATCACGTTTGCCCTTTCAAGCTAAACAATTAAAATTGGCAATAGTATTAGCATTCTCATTAAATTTTGAATAAACAAAAATCACCTAAAGTCCTGTAGAAACCTGACCAGAAAACAACTACAGTTATCAATACCAGTAAGGGAAATAGAAAAGAAGGAAATCTGAAGGATTTTAAGGAAAATTCTTTTAGATGGGACATTTTTTTAGAGATAGTTTTGAGAAACTCAGGAAAATGAACTGAGAAAGAAGAAGAAATATAGTAGATTAAATTTCTCATACTATAAACATTCTTAAATATGGCTGAGCCCTTAGCAAAATCTGAAAATAATTCTTCATTGAAAAACAGATTTCTTGTCCTGGAAGTACCCATTACTGGGTGATATGTTATCTCTTTACTTTGTGTAGTATAGTTTTACTACAGAAAAGGGAAGGAAGCTTAGCTTCTGAATGATTCACAAAATATTTCCTTTCAGACCTCAAAATGTTTCACCTATCTTTATCAAATGATAACATGAGTAAAAGATATTTATTTTAATCACTCCAAAGTCTCCTGTAGTCTTTACACAGAAGTTCACAGCAGGTATTGAATAAAGTGGGAAGAAATATCCACAACGCCCCCCCCCCTCCAAACTTAAGCAGTAAAGGATTAATAGTTCTTTTTGTATTATGGCATTGAAATGCATGACATATAATACAAGGATTTTATTACCATTCCCATGGAATGGTCTGTATCACTCACAAGTAAAACATACTCAGTTACATGACTTATGTAGATTGGGATGGAAATCATAGTGAAATTCGTTACTGCAATGCAGCATGCATTCTGTGGTGTGCTATAGGATATTTCATTTTGTCTTATAATTCTGATCCACTTCATGAGTTTAATACACTTTTCTTAAACTGATATTTCCTATCTAAAAAGTGGCTGGAGGTTAGGCTTGTGTTTATATGCATGTGTTGTTTATCAAACCATAGAATCAGAGAAATAAATCATATGTAAAAAATCTATTATTTGTTCTCCTCATTTTAGAATTTCATACTGAAAATTAGAGAAAACTAATTTTGAACCATAGAAGACAAACAAAGGTTAATAGGAATCTTTACTTCTTCTGAGATACATATAATAAATCTATACAGAAGGAAGTTCACTTTAAAACCTACAATATGATTCAATATTCTGCTTGTTGAGATTAAAAATAACACAAACAGATGTTTGTAAAATAAATATGAAAATTTGCCCCCTATCCTGGTTTCAGCTGGGATAGAGTTAATTTTCTTCATAGTAGCTGATACAGTGCTGTGGTTTGGACTTAAATGAGAATAATATTGATAACAAACTGATGTTTTAGCTACTGCTGAGCAGTGCTTCCACACAGTCAAAGCATTTTCTGCTTCTCACTGCATCCCACTAGCAAGTAGGCTAGGGGTGCACAAGAATTTGGGAGGGGAAATGGCTGGGACAGCTGACCCTCACTGACCAAAGGGATATTCCATGCCATATGATGTGATGGTCAGTATATAAAATAGGGGGAAAACTGGCCGAGGGTCCACTGCCTGGGGACAGGCTGGACATTGGCCACGTGGTGATGAGCAATTGCATTGTGCATCACTTATTTTCTATAATCTTTTATTATTATTATTATTTTCCCTTCCTTTTCTGTCCCATTAAATTTTCTTTATCTCAATCCATTGGTTTTACTTTTTTTTTTTTTTTTCCTTTCGATTTTCTCTCCCATCCCACCGAAGGGGTAGTGAGTGACCAGCTGTGTGGTGTTCAGCTGCCTGCCGGGTTAA
>WHYT01014285.1:140653-187717 GCA_009806455.1 Tetrax tetrax
TTTTTTTTTTTTTTTTTTTTTTTTTAAGTTAAGCAATTAATTTACATATTTTAAAGTGTTAGCATTTAATTTCCTTAAGTTTCTGAAAATTACTACTTCTATTAGGCAATCTGAAGACATGTGATTGATTAAATACTTTTTTTAATACTTAAAAGTATTCTAAGTTCCTTTTGAACTTAGATCATGTAAAGAATGTTGATAAACACACTAATGTTATGACTTGCTGCTAATGAGACCAGGGCCACTGTCTGGCTTTCCAGGTCTCACTAATGTGGAGGAAGCTGGGAAGGATGCAGCCAGAATAATTGACCCAATATTGTGTTTTTCCTCCTTGTTTACACTAAGAGCCCTTCTCTTTTTTTTTTACTAGTATTTAGTTATGCTAGCTGCTAAACAGAGCTGATCTTCTTGGACATTATTGATGTAAGGAAAATGATTTGGCATCCTAAGTGTCTTCTGTTTCTAGTTTTTCCTTCCACAGAGATATGAAACTATACTTTCCTTGAAAATCTTTGATGACAATGTACACTAATACATGTACGTTGCAATACAATCTCTTGCTTTCCTTGATATCAACTTACAAGTTGTATCACATTTAATAGTTCAACCATTCTGATTTTGTCTTTGTGAAAAAATAGACTATTCTTTTATATATTTTTTTTTCCTTTGTGCTAGAAATTGTTTATGCTCTATTTATCTATCTGTTTTATTCAAGGTGAACTATAAGCTTATGATTTAACAGTACTGGTCTTTTGCGCTTACTCTTCACTCAGATTAGAACAATATACTTTCAGTTCCTTAAATATCTACCAGCTCTCCTTAGTTCCTTTTGAACTTAGAACGGCCCACATATAACACCAAGTTTATAGTTTTCCACCAATAAAACAGCAGTTCTTAAAACTCATTCATTACTTAGAAAATTGCAGCAAGTCTGTTTTTCTCTACCGTCTAGATCCCAAACCTCATCCTTTGCAGAAAGGAGCATCTCCTGTTTTATTCTTCTGCTTGACTTTCCTGAATATTAATAGCATCATAGAATAATTTAGGTTGCAAAGGACCTCTAGAGCCTACCTGATCCGACTTGCCACTTAGAATTGAGACGGGTTTGATGCTAATAAAACATAGCCCTTTACAATATTACTCCAGTCATGCAAGTTTTTCTGCTGTGGTAATTAAAACAATCTTCATCTTGAATTAAAACATTCAGATCAAAAACTTTTCTTGCAAGATAGACATCATAAATGTTGACTCATAAAAGTTAACTAAAATCCCAAATAACTATATTTGAATATTCAGAACAGGTTTGTTGAGACTAACCAGGTCCCATTTGTGCCTAAAACTTGCGGTTAGACTATTCACTGGCTTGTAGCAAGGCTACAGTCTTCAGTGAAAAGGACAAATGAGGTGCTAAGTAGTTGTTTCCAAGATCTTCACTGGTGCAGAAAATCAATCATGACAATCTTTGGATGTGCTTCTGCTTGCAGAAAAAGGTAAATGAACAACAAACAAGCAGTGCAAGGCTGCTCTCAAGCTTGACAATGAATTTCAAGTGTAGACAGAGGTCACTTTGCAGCATGGAGGACTCTGCATGCCTGTAAATGCCACAAGGTGTCTTATGCCATTAATACATCTTGAAGCATCTCAGTGCAATGGACATGCCTACACAAACTACTTTTGGCCTGCTTGCAACACACAAATGAGAAGTGAAAGATCTGATTGCAGCTCCCATATCCTTCCCCCTGCCTGTAACTACTTGTTAAGAGCTATTTTGATACCTGCAGAAAGTAAATAACCTGTATTGTTAAGTTCTGCATTGTTTAGTGAGAATAGCTAGTTTATTTTATTGTCTTTAAAATTTGCATTTTGTTTGAATTTCATCTCTGTTTCCTAAGGAAATCAAGTTCTGGATAACACCTGTCTTGCTATTTTTGGAGATACTTGTTGACTGCAATTACTTTTTACTTAATACTCAAAGCTATCAAGCTCCTACAAGTACCAGGAGAAGTGGAAAATTAATAGAAGAGAAAGAACGAAGTTTCTTTCTGGTTGGAAGGAAGCCATAACTAAGCTTTTTATCCATGGTGAGATGAAGAAAACAGCTACAAAAGCAGAAGTTACATAGGATCTGAGTAATCAGCATACATACAACTGAGCATAACACATGTGGCCACTCCCCTTGTAGACATCAGAGGATGCAGAGGAGAGCTAAGGACACTGCAGTGATGATCAGTGTTAAAAACATGTGAGGGCTGAGAGTGCTGTAGCAATGGGAAAGTAAGAGATGGGAATTTACAAATCCATACCAAGCTGGACTTGACACTTATACCACTCATGACTGAACTGGGTCTTTATCATCGTTTAGCAACATGGAAACAATTCTGCTGAAGGTAACTTGTCACCATTTTGGAGCATGGAGATTATGCTGCTGGATGTAAATAATCTAGATTTTATCATTGCTGATTGTCCTGGTTTCAGCAGGGATGGAGTTACATTTTCTTCTCAGTAGCTGATGTGTTTTAAATTTCATATGTGAAGAATGTTGGTAAACACACTGATGTTATCAGTTGCTGCTAATGAGACCAGGGCCACTGTCTGGCTTTCCAGGTCTCACTAATGTGCAGAAAGCTGGGAAGGATACAGCCAGAATAATTGACCCAAACTGGCATCCCTTCTCTCCAGTGTGTAAACCACACTACACAGCTTGGTGTCATTGGCAAACTTGCTGAGGGTGCACTCTATCCCACTGTCTGTGTCCCTGACAAAGATATTGAGAGTGGAGAGTGCCATCCAGAAGGACCTTGACAGGCTGGAGAGGTGGGCCCATGCAAACCTCATGAAGTTCAACAACGCCAAGTGCAAGGTCCTGCACATGGGTAGGGGCAATCCCAGGCAGAAATACAGGATGGGCAGAGAATGGATTGGGACTAGCCCTAAGAAGAAGGACTTGGGAGTGATGGTAGATAAGAAGCTCAACATGAGCAGGTAACGTGCCCTTGCGGCCCAGAAGGCCAACTCTATCCTGGGCTGCATCAAGAGGAGCATGGGCAGCAAGTCGAGGGAGGTGATTCTCCCCCTCTACTCTGCCCTGGTGAGACCCCACCTGGAGTACTGTGTCCAGTTCTGGAGTCCCCAACATAAGAAGGACATGGACCACTTGGAGAAGGTCCAGAGAAGGGCTACAAAGACGATCAGAGGGCTGGAGCACCTCTCCTAAGAGGATAGGCTGAGAGAGTTGGGGCTGTCCAGCCTGGAGAAGAAGAGGCTCTGGGGAGACCTTAGAGCAGTCTTCTAGTACCTCAAGAGGGCCTACAGGAAGGACGGGGAGAATCTCTTCAGTAGGGCCTGTTGTGATAGGACAAAGGGTAATGGTTTCAAAATCTATATATTTATATATATATTTCGATTAGATATTAGGGAAAAAAAATATTGCAATGAGAGTGGTCAAACATTGGCACAGGTTGCCCAGAGAGGTAGTTGATGCCCCATCCCTGGAAATGCTCAAGGCCAGGTTGGATGAGGCTCTGAGCAACCCGACTTAGTTGGAGATGTCCCTGCTCCCTGCAGGGGGGTTGGACTAGATGACCTTTGAAGGTCCCTTCCAACCCAAACCATTCTATGATTCCAGTTAATAATAGATTGCTTTTTAATTGTCAAATAAATTTACTCTTTTTTTAAGTCATTATGAAGACTTCCAGGGAAAAAGAAGTGCCAGGGTCTAACAAATTCTGTGCTTACATTTCATGTGCTTTGCATTGGTCTCAGAATAGCTACATCTTATGCCATTAGCTCTTTAGGTTGCAGAGGAATGAGCTGGTCATTTTGTGATTAATTATATGCTTCCATCTAAAGACTCAAGGCCTATTGAATTCATCAATGCAGAAACACTTAAAGTTAATCTGAAGTAACTTTTAAAGTGGATTAATTAAAATTAAAGCCCTGTATTGATTCATTTATTCCTATTTTAAATGGCTTTAATTCTATGTACTCCACTTCAGACTTCAAAGAGAATTAAGCTAAACTAAATTAGGGCCACTTTAATTGTGAATATGTGTCTACATTGGGATTAATGCATTTTAATTTTACACAGGACTACAGGAACTGCAAAAAAACCTATACCTACCTCATAACAGCTGTGCGGGCTCACATCCTTTCTCCACAGAAGGTTCATTTAAGGTAATCTTCTTGCTTTGCAATATGATGGGGCAAACCAACCATTTATATTCATATCTTACTTTGATATGTGTCACAGTTCAGTCTTGGGACAAAGCTACACAGTCTCTCACTCACTACCTCCCACCCTCCAGTGGGACAGGGAGGAGAATTAAGAGAAGACAAACTCATGGGTTGAGATTAAAAAAGTTTAAGAGAACAACAGAATAAAAGAAAACAGAGATGGAAAACAAACAAAACCCCAAACCAGAAAATACTGAAGCATGTAAATTACAATACAATAGCTCACAGCAGATCCTGATACCCAGCTTCCTCCCAAGTAGCAGGAACCTCTCCTCAGCACTATTCTCACTTCATACACTGAGCATGATGTCACAAGGGATGAAATAGCCCTCTGGCCAATTTGGGTGAACTACCCTAGCTGTTGGCTAATCAGTGAACTATCCCAGCTGTGTCCCAAGTGACAGATGCCACCAGCTCCAGTTCCTCTCCCAGCTCAGGTGAAAACTAACTCTATCCTAGCCAGAACTAGGACAATATGTTACATATGTCTTTCTTATTTCCACACTCAATTGATTTGAATAAGCTTTCTTGAGCATCCAAGACAAGTAAGTTTTTGATGCAATGAAGTCTGAAAAAGTTCAATGAAAAACTCACTTCCAAACTGAAAAATGAAGTTATTTTGGAACTTTTTTTTATGCTAACTTTTCTCCCATGAAATGTTAATTTTTTTTTACCAAAGATTCTAAAAACATCTTAGACTCATCTTAAAAATAATATTGTAATGGAAAATTGTTGATCACTCCTGAGCACAGCAATGACAATGTATGTTTTCTTTTGCAAGTAGTGAATGAAAAAAATCTCAGAAATGCATTACTGAATGAACTTTAGTGTTTTTGTAGTTTGGACTTGTTTTGTAGAGAAACTGCTCTGTTTGGGAAGAAATATGCAATATTAAAATGTCATTAAGTGTTTCCACTTATCAGAGAACACAGTTAACTTAGAGTTGCTGCTTTTTTATACATAGTTTCGAGATTGGATTTAACAAATTATGTAAGAGAGTTTAGTAATATACAGAAGAAAAAAAAAAAGATACATATTCTTCAAAATGCTTTTACTCCATTCAACAAATGTTGCTTTTCACATCTGATATGTAAGTACATAAAGTATACTACTGAAGTCAATAAAATAAGTGACTCTGTAGTTGGCATAAAATATTACTGACCACAATGGGAGGCAAATCAACCAGGTAGCGCATCAATTTACAAAAGCAGTTCAGAAATATAATCACAGACTGGGAAACAAGCAAGAGAAATGGGGCAGGAAAAAATGTTAAGTATTATTATAAATGATTATCTGTTCTCATTCAGGTCTTCATAAAATCATATGTAGCTAGCAGTCATCTGAAGCAAATATTTTATAAAATTTATAAAATAGAAATTGTTTCATCATCAGTGGTATTGAACAAACACTGAAAGCTTACATACACACAGCTGACACAAGAGGTGCCCTCAAAATATATGCATTCTTTCAGCTATAAGATGCCCTTTATACATCTATTTATAAGATGCACATGATTTAAAGTAATTTTAAATAATATATCTATTTATGGCATTAATCCACCTATTGCTGCAGCTTTTCTACTGCTTGTTGTTTTCATGCAAGCCCTTCAAGTTTGTAGAAGTTGGTTTTCAAACAAATATATTCAACTAAAAATTGCTGTTCTCTTTCAAAACATATTGTTATCTTTTCATTTTCCCCATATAATTACGTTTTACTACTGTCCTTTGCCTCTATCTATGGATTAAGTTTGGCCTCATAGAACCTGATTTGTGAATAGAGTTGTGATGTACAGTAATAAAATTATTTTCCTGTGAATAATATTTGGTCAGACAGTTGATTTGATAAGTCAGTTCTGGGCTTCTGAATAGAAGCTATCCTTTGCAGTGTCAGGATGACAATCATTAAATATATTTTACATGTGACAAATGTAGACCTTTGCATTTCAACTAAAGCTTTTGTGTAGATACAAGAACTTCATTGCCGTAAAATGTTATTTTTCTATGCAAGTATTTGACTTTCAAAAACCTAAGAAATTTTATTATTATTATTTTTAAGAAAACAGTTAATGTTTTACTGTAAACTAGGCATAAAAATAGGACAGCAATAACATTTGATTTTCAATAATTTGTGTATTATAGGAAATTACTGAAATATGATGTTCAGGATAAAACCTTGTTCATGCATTTCTCCAATAACTTTATTTTCATGGCATTACAAGTAACTTAATGGAAAACAAAAGCAAACCCCAATATAAAGAAACTAATGTACCAGCCACTGTAATGGCTAACACACTACATAGGGAATTTCCAGAGTTTGAAGCTAGAGTAGCTGTATCTCAGACTAAACAAACAATATTTTTTATGTTGATAATTTGTGAATGAGACTTAAAACAAGTACCCACATAATGGGTTACATGACACAAAGCAGCAGGAGGTTGGTGGATTTTATCCAAACTTCTTTGCTGCTGAGACTCAAGATTTTATCTGAATGGATTTCTAATCAAAAGGATTTGAAAATTATATACATAGTTAATTTCTACTGCTCTTTTTACCAATTGACTGCTGTCATTCCTTTCCTCGCCCCTACACAGAAGAAGGCATTTGTGCCAAGGGTTACATGGAGAAAAAAAAAGAAAACAAAACCACATAGGTTCAGTACCTCACAGTAAGGTGAAGAATTTTGTTTTCATCAACAAAAATTCAACAGTGAGAGGCCGTCTCAGAGTGGTAGCAAGACATAGTCAAAAGAAAGAGAAAAATGACAAAGTGAATTTCTTTCTTATGTTGGCTATTCAACAGGCAAAACCAGAAAGAAAATTCAGTGCTACCTTTTACACAATCCTATTAGAGACTGATGAGGAAAATGAAGTTTTCTCAAGGAGATAAAAAGACTATTTAAAGCAAGTGAGGACCAAGGAATTATGTTCATCTGGCATTAATATTGAAAACCTTAAAAATCAAATTAAAATACTGACATGTAAAAGCTGTAAGCACTCTAAAGATTCAAGGGTGAAATTAGATTTCTAAATGTGATCTCAGGAAAAAAAAAAGAAAAATCAAAAGAGATCTTTAATTGTGGCAATGAGTTTGGAAAAGAGAACTAAAATGTCATCTGAAAGTAAGAGCCATTAAGGTGTCAGCATTTAAATTTGAGAGGATGCCAGTACTCTTGGAATGCAGTAGATATTGCACTACACTAAAATATGGAATATAATACCTCTTGCTTTTTTATGGAAATATCTGTTTACCATTAGAATGACAGAACTTAATTCCACCAAATAGTACAATTAAGAGACTGCATGAAACTATTCAGTGAATGATAAATCACTGTTTCTGACAAACCACTGAAATACATGTTTTGTGCTGCAAATTAAATAAGCTTTAACCTTATTTTAGCAGTTCTACTTCTTAATCTGGTCTGGGGAAATAAAACAAGCTTCAGTTTCCACTGAAAAAAGTGCCTTACTTTACTACAGAATTGTATTGCATCCCTGGTTAGGAAATTGATTTTTAGAACAAGGTATGTCTGTCATTTCAGATCTGTGAACGCAGCAGAGGACATTAATGGAAACCTAGATCAAACTGAAGCGTGCATTATTACCTTTTTTCTTCCATCTCTGAGTTTTAACAGCAACTTTCAGCATTGCTTGCAGATGGCACATGAGTGCATAATCAAGAGTCAAGCACCACTATCTTATTTGAATCAGAATCCTCTAGCAGTTTTCAACCATTTTCAGCTTGTGAACCTTTAAAAAAAAATTCTGACTGCTGTACAGAAGACATAAACTTTTTGAGATCCACTAGAGAAACAGTACATGGATCTCAAAGAGTCTACAGGATGCAGCTTGACAAAAACAGATCAAAGAGTGAGCTTTGAGTGCTAGAGGAGCCAGGTGTTGTAAGGGAGTTTTCAGTTAAGCCATGTCCTGCCTAACAAGTATTTGAAATCACTGAAGGAAGTAATCTGTCAGAGATAAGAGTGAACTGGAATTTTAAGGAAGAAAAATTCTCTTCCTAATCAGTTTAGACAAGAAAGGTAAGCAAAGCGAGCCTGGTCGTGAGGAGGCTGGGGACTGAGCAGTACTCAAGTGATCCTACACCTGAAGGAGGAAAAGTAAAGATTTTTGAGTTTTTTTTTTTTTTTTTTAATATTTGTTAAGAATGGTAAGCGCCACAACAATTTCGCAAATCCTGTGTTCTGTATTTTCACTGATGTGCATCTTTTCATGGGAGGAACAATAAGCAATCCCTCTGGCTGAAACACAGTGCTTACTGCTTTGTGGGAATGCCTGCAGGTAAATCCGACTTGTCCTGAGCATTGTTAATTTTAAGCTTTCAAAAATCACTCCCTACTCTCCACCTCCTTTTCATTACATTTCTAAACAGATAATTATCTTGGGATTTTTTTTTCTGCCTGCTTTTTATTTATGTTCTGGGACTCACGTATGCCTTTTCCTCTCTTATTACTGGATTAAAAATAAAATGGCTATTAAAACCAAAAACACATGCAGAGTTTCTCATGTAATTTCTGAGTTATGAGACTCATTATATTTTTAAAAAGGATCAATACAGTAAAGTAGTAAAAGCTGCTAGGATCCCATTCAAGAACCTCAGTGTTATTTGGTTTCATAATACTTTGTTTTTTCTTGTCACTGGTGGACAGATAAATAGTCATGATTTGACAGACATTACCGAACAGTTCAATATGTTCTGGGTTTTTTTGACAAAGACACTGGATCTACTACCTAACTATTTGTCAAGTTTGTGCTAATGTTTTCAGAAACATTTGGTTTTTGAAAACGTGGTTTGCTTTAAAAAAAAAAAAAAAAGCTAATCTCTGTGTTTTATTTTCCAGCATAGATCAGTCTGGACCATTGTGCCTTATCTTGTACTTTAAGTAGTGTAATGGTATTCCAGATAAGCTACTAAATCCAAAATGCGAATGAGAAGCTTTCTTCAATTTGTTTTCTGTAATTTCTTTGTCCTTTGTAAATCTCAAAACCAATTTAATTTTCTGACAGTTGACTTCTAATATCTTCTTGTACTTCTATGTGAGCATTATTTCTATTCAAACAGAAGGAAATCTTAACTGCAATTTTGTTGGAGGACAGTTTTGCACTTTAGTTTTATTAAGATTGTTAATTGTTACATTTAATCAGCTCAGATTAATGAATTTCTGGACATGAGTAAACTTCACGTGGACCCTTTTTCCAGATGTTTTCCTCCAAATTTCAGCTAGTTCTTACATTTTGTCATATTCACAGAATCGTGGATTGGGTTTGGGTTTGGAAGTGGCCTTTAAAGGTCATCCTGTCCAACCTCCCTGCAAGAAGCAGGGTCATCTTCAACTAAATCAAGTTGCTCGGAGCCTCATTTTGTACCCTTTGGAATAAGAAAAGGAATAGGAGACTTAAAATTGTCCTTTCTGCCATGTGTATCGTCATTCCACTTCTAAGAGCAGCAGCAGTTCTCCCATTTCCAACTCTAATGCTGCAATTACTGGTATAATCCTGAAGCAGGAGAGAGTGCCAATGAAAACAATCACATTAGAAGAGGTCTAAATTAGTGTCTAGCACCCAATATCTACTCTATCTATTGTCTGTTCTCACTGTCACTCATACCTGCTTATGAATATTCATACTGATGGTAACTCTATGGTTTCTGACAAAGCAAGTAATTCTACTACATGAATCACATTAATACGTTAACACATTATTGCTTTCTTTAAACTGTAATTATCCTGCTTTTTTAACTAGCCCTTAAAGTATTTTTTTTTATCCTGTTCTTGTAAAAAATTCTTTAAATTATAATTAAAAAAAATGAAAGCAAAGAGTGCTTTGCCTAGCTCAAAAAAAAAAAGTGTTATCAGAAGTTTGCAAGGAAAATTATTAGTTTTCACTTACTAAATATTGGATTTACCTCAGTCAGTCCTGGGAAAAATTTCAAGTTTGTAATTTATTTTTAACCTGAAAACCATCTGAAACATAACCAAATTTGTAGATACTTTTTTGTTACCAAGTTAATTTGGTAAACCCCTTTTCAAGCTAAAGATAAAAGTAAGTTACGTATCCCACTGTACCATCTTATCCTCTTTCCTATCTGTAGGATTTTCTTTTCTAAATAAAGCCAATATAGTATATCCTGGAAGGTTTTATATTTAAATACTCAAAATAAAATTACTTTGGATGAGGCGAAAGTCTCCAGATGTACTCTGTCTGTTCTAAACATTAATTCCAAGGTCCATTGCTGATTCCATTCCATCCCTTTAAAAATATATGTACTTGAGGAAATGAATGCCCTTGAGTTTTTATTACACACGCAACATAAACTATTACTTTTCAGCTAGGTAGTCCAGGCTAGCATCACAAGTATAGCTGTGGATCAAAGCTTATTGAATATGTGCTACACAACTAGCCCGCATTATTCTATATGCTGCTTTGGTATATAGAATTTCTTCACACAACATAACGTGAACATAACATCTAAAGATAGCTAATTTCAGAAGTTTCAGAAATTTAGAGCCAGCTAAAGGACTGGAGTTTTGGGTTTTTGGTTTTTTTTTTTTGTGTTGCTATTGAATGTTTCTTTTTTCCTTTATGATTGTACAGTTATTGAAGGCACTTGAACATACAAGTCATTTCATCACATTCATATATGATTCTTGAAGATCACAAAATGATGGAATCATAGAACCATAGCTTACTTTGGGTTGAAGGGACCTTCAAAGATCATCTAGTCCAACCCCCCTGCAAGAAGCGGGGACATCTCCAACTAGATCAGGTTGCTCAGAGGCCCGTCCAACCTGGCCTTGAATGTTTCCATGGATGGCGCATCAACCACCTCTCTGGGCAATCTGTTGCAGTGTTCTACCACCCTCATTGTAAAAATTTTTTTCCTTATATCTAGTCTGAATCTACCTCCCTCTATTTCAAAACCATTACCCCTTTCCCTATCCAAAGATAGGCCACACTAAAGACTTTTTCCACGTCTTTCTTATAAGTTCCTTTTAGGCATTGGAAGACCACTATAAGGTCTCCCCGGAGCCTCCTTTTCTCCAGGCTGAACAGCTCCAACTCTCTCAGCCTGTCCTCATAGGAGAGGTGCTCCAGCTCTCTCATCATCTTCGTGGCCCTCCTCTGGACTCACTCCAACTGGTCCACGTCCTTCTTATGTCAGGGGCTCCAGAGTTGGATACAGTACTCCAGGTGGTGTCTCACAAGAGTGGAATAGAGGGGGAGAATCACCTCCCTCGACCTGCTGGCCACGCTGCTTTTGATGCAGCCTGGGATGCAGGTGGCTTTCTGGGCTGCAAGCATGCATTTTCAGCTCATGTTGAGCTTCTTATCCACCAGCACTCCCAAGTTCTTCTCCTCAGGGCTGCTCTCGATCCATTCTCCGCCCAGCCTGTATTTGTGCCTGGGATTGCCATGACCCATGTGCAGGACCTTGCACTTGGCCTTGTTGAACTTCATGAGGTTTGCATTGGCCCACCTCTCCAGCCTGTCAAGGTCCCTCTGGATGGCATCCCTTCCCTCCAGCATGCTAACCGCATGACATAGCTTGTTGTCACTGACAAACTTGCTGAGGGTACACCCATGTTGTAGGAAATATGCAAAAACCTGAACATTTTAATGGAACATAATACATCTTCTTTCAGATCTGATGAGTCTTATACTAAGTAAGTAATGTACATGCATCTTATTTTAGTCATGTTCTGAGAAGTTTTAATCCTATCTGATCAGCCTCATGACAACTAAGGCACATGATTTTTCAGGTTAAATGAATCAAACAAGGTCAAGCATTGAATTTTGTTTCTCATAAACTTTATTATCTGTAACAAACAATATACAAATATGTGCTTAAAAATACTTATTTCTTTGTATTTCAGTTTCTTTGCATAGTATCAATATATTAATAAAGGATTTATGTCATACATTATTCTAAAAATTATTATAAGATTGCTCCAGATTACTAGGTAGCCCATTACATTGTATAATCCTTACTTTATTAATTTTTATCTTCTTTTGTCCCAGTCCACTTCTCAAAGAATGACCAATATAAATCCCCACACTTCATGTTATGTAAATATGTACAATTAACAGATAACAAATTCATACTCTAGATTATAGATCTTAATGTAGCACTTACAGCTTCCTTGATAAATAATGCTGTATGCGCTTATCACTTTCCCACTCTCCTGGTACTAAATCATCATGTTCATTCTTAGTGTTAGTACTACCGCAATTTGACTTCTAGGTTTTTAGGCGTTCATAATACTATACCATCAAGTTTTATTATCGCATCTTTATAACACTACGTTTGCTAAGCATGACCTCTCTTTTAAACTATACTGCTATATTTGAGTGTTACCTTTTCAAGTGTTCTTTTTAATCAGTGTTCAAGATCAATTCCCTTTGCAAGGAAGATATATTTCAAACTACATTGTCTTTTTAAACTGTTTTATAAAACATTTGCTTTTCTTTTCTCCGTCCCACTTTTCATGAAGAGTTGAATATAACCAGCATGCTATATTATCTGTAAGTATTTTCCCAGTTCAGTAGCACAGTGACCAAATATCAATTCCATTCCTTCCTTTCTCTTCTTTTTTTACATTTACATCTACCATTTGAGCGTTAAAAGATACCTTCAGTATATTTACACTTGGAAACATGAATCACATCAAATAAACCAGTGTTACACTACAAAGTCTATTAATCCTTGTCAGGTGTCCTTTATGTCATTCTTCCTTAATCCTACAATTTCTACTGTCAATAATTTCCCTCTTTTTTTTTTTTTTTTGAAAGCTTTGTGATAAGCGGACCTCCTAATCTGTTCTGAATGCCAGATGAAAGAATAACAATGCTTTCTATGGTGAGGGATTGAAGTTGAAAATACTTCGTCAGCAGCTTCCAGTACACTACACCTCATGGGAATTAAAGCTTAAAAAACAACACCTTTGAACAAAATTGTTATGGTACCTGGGGAAAGACCATGATCACAAACAGTTTAAGATGGGATTTTCACTAAGTGTCATAGGTTGCCCAGTAGTACCAATTTTGAAACTCATTGTACAGTTCCTATGACTCTAATAGAAACATCCAATACAAGGTCCTGTGGAATATCTCATAAATAAGGATTTTTTATTTTTAAGACCTGCACCTTCAGATACTCAGATAATGAATGAATAAGTAGTGCAGAGCTTGCAGGACAATTTTCATGTTTTATCTGTGGAAAATGTAATTGCAGAGGAAGTAATCTCCTTCTTTCACTGTTGATATTCAAAGTGTGGACCACATAGGTGGTGTTACAGTTAATCAATTTTGCAAGAGATAATTTAACTGTGAAATATACCAGAGATCAGATAAAAGACCTACAGCATCTTAGCTATGTGCAAATGACGGAGAATTTTTTTATTTGGAATTGAGCTGAAAAGTTGTCTTCATACCTTTTCCCACTGTGAAAGTGTCATAAACTGTATACATATCTCTTCTGTGACAATAAGTTGATTACCTTTTGCTGTTTCTTCTGACCGTCTTCTCAATCTATAAGCATTGTATTACCTTTATTTATCTTTGACAAGCTCTTGCTATCTGAGGAATTACAATTCCTTAGTCTTTGAAAAAACAGGTACATCTTTTAAATGGATGAACTACCATAATTCTGACAGAACCACAAATCTCCATGCCATACACTATGAATCTACCATAGTCTGTGTATTATTACTCAGCACCAATGTAAGGTGCACAACAGCCATCCTACAGATTTTCACAAATAGCAGATGAAGCTGAAAATATTAATAACTCTGGTCTACAAAAATGCAATATGGAGAGCAGCAAAAGGGAATTTTGTCTGAAGGACCGCTGCTTAACAGCAGATCTCATAGGAAAAAAAAAACGCCTCCCTCAGAAGGGAGAGACACAACGCTTAAACAGAGATCCTACTGCACCAGAGTAGAGTATATAGAGGCTGCCAGAAGCAGTGGAAGCATTTTTAGACCTGGAAAAAAAAAAAAAAGAGAAGTGTAAGAGCAATAGTTGAAATTTTGCAGAGCAAGGAAGCTGGTTTGTCTATATTACTTTAAACCATATTTCTGAAATGAAACCATGAAAATCTTTGGTGCTTTGTTAGACTTCTGTGGTGGTGTTGTGTGCTAGCATACAGCACCTTAAAATGACATCTTGGATACTGCAAAAGCACCAGAAGTAATATTGCTATTATTTTCAAATTAAATCTAGTATGAATGCCTTCCCTTTTCTGCTTTTGATGGCATTTGTTGGCAGATAAAATTTTCTGAATCTGGAATACAATCTGTATCCTTCTGATGAGCTCAGCAGCTGATTGGTACTGTATCACTTTCTACTTTGTTTGATTTGGCAACAAATAAAATTTTATCCTTGAAAAGAACAATGCAACAAGGATTTTTTATCCCAGATTCTTGCTCAAAAGCAGCAGCAATAAAAAGTCTTTATAGAATTATCAGAAGCTGGACTCGTTCCAGAGAAATTAAAGCAAAGGTAGAGATATTAATTAAAAAAAACCAACCAAACAAACCTCAAGTAGGAAAGGATTTCTTAACTACGAATTAAGCTTTCTCAAAGATTAACTTTCAATCTCTCAGATTTACCAGAGCATTTGAGATACTACAAGACAGTCAAGGGTCTTGTTCTCATCATGTGCATCAAAATATACGCTAGGAAATTATCACAAATGATCACTGGTAACGGCTAAACCATTTTTTTTTTTTTTCTAGCAACCGCTTTGTCTTTTACAACTGTTTTTTGGCTTGTTGGTTTTTTTTTCAATGCTTTTGCCACAGATGATCTCAAAATCTTAGTAATCTCTAGCCTCAAGGATTCCCTGAAGCTCCCACTTTACTTACCAAAAGATAATTTAAACTCCAAGATAATAATGAAGTTTAAGGCACTGTTTAACATCTTTGTCGGCAATATAGATAGTAGGATTGAATGCGCCCTCAGCAAGTTCAGCAATGACACCAATCTCTGTGGTGTGGTTGACATGCTGGAGGGAAGGGATACCATCCAGAGGGACCTTGACAGGCTGGCATGGCGGGCCTGAGAAACCTCATGAAGTTCAAACAGGCCAACTGCAAGGTCCTGCACACGGGTCAGGGCAATCCCAAGCACAAATACAGGCTGGGCAGAGAATGGACTAAGAGGACCCCTAAGAAGAAGGACTTGCAAGTATTGGTTGATGAGAAGCTCAACGTGAACTGACAATGCATAGTTGCAGACCAGAAAGCCACCTGCATTCTGGGCTGCATCAAAAGCAGTGTGGCCAGCAGGTCGAGGGAGGTGATTCTCCCCCTCTACTCTGCCCTGGTGAGACCCCACCTGGAGTACTGCGTCCAGTTCTGGAGCCCCCAACATAAGAAGGACATGGACCAGTTGGAGAGGGTCCAGAGGAGGGCCATGAAGATGATGAGAGGGCTGGAGCACCTCTCCTATGAGGACAGGCTGAGAGAGTTGGGGCTGTTCAACCTGGAGAAGAGGAGGCTCCGGGGAGACCTTATAGTGGCCTTCCAGTACCTGAAGGGAGCCTACAGGAAAGACAGGGCCCTTCAGTAGGGCCTTTTGTGACAGAACTAGGGGTAAAGGTTTCAAAATAGAGGGAGGTAGATTTATATTTGATATTAGGAAAAAATTTTTTACACTGAGGGTTGTAGAGCACTGGAACAAGTTGCCCAGAGAGGTGGTGGATGCTTCATCCCTGGAAACATTCAAGGTCAGATTGGATGGGGCTCTGAGCAACCTGATCTGGTTGGAGAAGTCCCTGCTTCCTGTGGGGGAGTTGGACCAGATTACCTTTGAAGGTCCTTTGCAACCCAATTCTATGATTCTATGATTCTATGATCTTTAAGGTCCATTCCAACTAAAACCGTTCCAAATAAGTTCAGTAAAGTGAAAGGAGATTAATTGGTTGTTGAAAAGTAGAGGAGGATTATTCTGGTAATTTCTAAATAATAATTATAATAATGTTCTTCTTTGAAATATGTTGTTTCTACACCAAAATATTTGCTTTTCTACAGCTTCACAATTAAATATCCAAATATTAAACCATGCACTAAGTAGCAAAGTGTGAGTACCATATGCATGCATAATGTGTTGTAAAAATAAATATTTACACTAATAAAAATGTAATTTTAAAAAGATCTTAATCTGCCACTCTTTCATATGCTAATCCTGTCTTCCTATATTCCTTAAAAGTAGTAGCAGAAAGCACAGACATTTTTTAATTAAAACTATGCTAGTGTAACTACAAAACTGAAGTCTTAACTGAATACATCAGCCTTCTTTATATGAGCCCTGTTCTTTTTTTAAATTTTTTTTTCACTTTAAATTTCAAAAGGTTACTTCACCCACACTCCCCAAGGCAAAAATAAAATTGGTTCGCCTGAGAAGTAGTTTAAGCCTTTAATTCAAATTTAGATCTTGTGTTGATCCCAATACCAGTGACAGCTGAAATTAAAAAATGCTAGTTCTGTTCAATAAAAAAGTTAGATAAAGAAAGATCAGCTTTCATAGCCTGTGAGTCCCTGTGGTCTAAAAAGGGACTAAGGCACAATTTCCCAACTTTAACAAAATACCAACACAGAAAGTATTACACAAAGCAGCCATAATATCTCATCCTGAGTAAATCTTTGACTAAAGCAGGATGGTTTGCAGACTAAACCTGGAGGTATGTGTTGGGAGTAGACATTTCCTATGGCAGTGAGTATCAGTCCCTCTTGATCTTACTGATGTGCACTCCAGGGCTGCCCTGAGCAGGGACAGTAATCAGTGAGGAAGGTACTGGCTGTCCATACATTTATTCGGAGTCATTACCACAACATCTTGACAAGTTGATCGATGCTTGTGAGCACAGACCGAGTGTAACAAGGTCTCATAATCAGCAAACAGTGTTTATGTGGACTTTGATTGATAAACACTGGTTTAGTCAGAGAAAGAAGGAAATTTAGAGGACTGCAGAATCTAACACACTGTAATAGATACCATACAGAAGTATATTTTCTATGCATAAGATTTGCTCATCTCTTTTCCCTTTACAGGACACAAGTATAACTACAATTGCCCTCAGTCAGTTTAAATTTGCCTCAGGACATCTAAGATGGCATTAATAACTGGTTATCGAGCTAAGGATAAACACAATAAAATATATTTTATCTGACTTGGGCCTATGCAGTTTATCCATTTCTCACTGCTCTGAAATTACAAATGATGGAGTTTACTCATGCTTTCCACAGACCACCCCACTCATTTTTAGGATGTGTGCGTTGAATGAAATACTACAGCTTTTGTTATCATTGTCTCAGGAACTGAGTTGAATACACATCACTTGCTTTCTGTTTTCCTGCACAAAAATATGCCGAGGAACAGTTCACCCTATGTTCTGGCAAAATCAATCAGCACACCAGACTGTTAATGGTCCAAATTACTATAATTACTTAGTGTCAAAGTTTTGTGATATTTTATTTCATTGACAGCTGGGTGCTAAACTGTAAAATCAACTTAGATTTCAGAGGATGGTTTCGGTTGTATCCACTTTCTCTGGGTTCTTTGAGTGGCCGATACTCCAGATGAATTTGTGCTGTGATTTAAGGCATCTCCAAGATAAATCTAATCAGGTTAGAAATTCTCTGAAGAAGTAGCATGCAGAAATCTGTCCTCAATAAAATCTTTATAAGGAGTTTTTTGAATTTATCAAAAGATGAAGCCATTCAGAGCTGAAAGAATATTACATGGTGGTGTCTAGAGAGAAGACCTACATCTGCATTCTAGACCATCAAACATCATTGCATACAAGACACACTTTTGTATATCAGATGTGAGTATCCTCTGCCATAGCCACCTGCAGCCAGATCCCCAAGCAAGCATCAGCCAACAACAGCCTCTATGGATGTGATATTTTGTACTTTTCATTGCGGTCTGAGATTTTGTCTGTGCTATGGTGCATAACTAATACATCTTCCCAGTAAACACTGCCAAATACCGAGGTTGAACAGGACCTAAAAAGTGTCCAGGTGGTGAAGGGTTTACCCTACTCACAGCTATCCAAATGCATGAAAATGCATTATTTGTTTGTCTTTCCAAAGTGCATTACAACATTCAATGAAAAGTCAAATCTTTTCCACACGAAAATCAGCCCTGAGAAATTGGCACCACCTGCTTTTTTTAACTTATTTTTGGAGAACTGTTACTATACATACATAGTAACTACTGTTACATAGACCTCACTAAAAGATATTTTTTTAAAAGCTACAAAAAGTACTATGTTATCTCTTGCATAAATCCTGTTCTGCCCCTGAATTACTGAATATAAGAAATTAAGAGGCTTGATGACATTCTGATGGGCAGAAATTACAGAAACATCTATGTAAGATATTACCAAAGAAACAGACACATAACAGTATAACTTGTACAATAAATAAGAATGCTAAAATATTCACAGATTTGTGATGATTGTACAGAAGCTCATTTAAAACAGCATATTTTCACCGCAATAAATTCACTCAAAAACATTGTCTGGCAGGGCCTTTCAAGGTCATCCAATCCAGCCTCTTAGTTGAAGGAGAGCTATCATTAATGTAACATTTTTGCTAGTCCTGTGAGGAGCCGGGAGTTGCCCTCAATCCCTCTGGGTCTTTTCCAACTTGATATATTCTATGATTCTAAGATAAGTTCAGGTCAGCCATGGCTTTGATTAGCTGAATCTTGAAAAATTCCAAAGATTAAAATCCACAATATTTCTAGTTGCCTATGCCATCTCTAGATCACACATTTGCCCTACAATTTACCAGACTAGAAAAGCTCAGCCTCCCCAGTCTTAAAAAATCCCAACCAAAGTAAAAAATAAAAGCCCTCAAGAAAAAAAAAAAGCATGCCTTTCATGGATGTTCTTGCCCTCTAACAATCTTAGGAGCTCTGTGAACTGCTCGAGTTTCTTTACATCCCTCTTGGGATGTAAACTAGTAAGCTGAGGTGCCCAGAACTGGATGCGGTGTTCAAGGTGAGGCCTCCCAACTGCCAAACAGGTGGGAATAAGAGTTTCTCTTAATCTAACAGTTTACTCCTTCTAAAATAGCACAGTGTGTATTTTATTTTATTCATAATGAGCACATTGTTGACTCTTACTCAAGTTTGAGTCCTCTGTAACCATCAATTCCTTTTCAGCAGGACAGCTACTCAACCAGTTACTTCCAGCTTGCACTGATATACCAGATTGTCCCAGATGCAAGATTTTGCACTTTTCTCTACTGAAAATAAGGTTTCTGTTGAAAGATTTAAAGTTTTTGAGGCTATAACATTTGAAAATATTAACACAGTTTAAGGTATTATTGAATGTCTTCAAGAAGGACTGAGTTTTTTCTAGCATTCAGGGAACCGTGGTATGGTTTTTCAGAAATGAAAATACTGGCACCTTGGTAATGTTATCCAATATCTGCTCAAATGCTTAGTTGCCAGTAATTTAGAAACATAAACTCATAGAATAATAGAATTGTTTGGGTTGAGAGGGACTTCTAAATGTCTTACAGTTCCAAACACCCTGCCACGCGCAGGGACATTTTTCACTAGATCAAGTTGCTTCGAGCCTCATCCAACCTGACCTTGAACACTTGCAAAGATGGGGCGTTCACTACTTCTCTGGACAATCTCTTCCAGTGTCTCACCACCCTCATAGTAAAAAATTTCTTCCTTATATTCAATCTAAATCAACCCTCTTTCACTTTAAAACCATTGCCCCTTGTGCTATCGCTGTAAGCCTTGATAAAAAGTCCCTCTCCATCTTTCTAATAAAGCCCTTTAAGAACTGAAAGGCCACAATAAGTTCTCCCTGGAGCCTTCTCTTCTCCAAGCTAAAGAACCCCAGCTCTCTCAGCTTTTCCTCACAAGAGAGGTGTTCCACCCTCCAGTCATTTTTGTGGCTCTCCTCTGGACCCACTCTAACAGGTTCATATCTTTATTGTGCTGGGCAATCCAGAGTTAGATGCCATATTCCAGGTGAGGTCTCATGAGAGTGGAGTAGAGGGGGAGAATCACCTCCCTCGAACTGCTGGACACACTTCTTTTGATGCAGCCCAGGATACAACTGGCTTTCTGAGCTGCAAGCACACATTCCCAGCTCATACATATTTTTTCATCTACCGGTATCCTCAGGTCCTTCTCTGCAGGGTGGCTCTCCATCCATTCATCACCCAGTCTGTATAGATATCAGGGATCGGCCGACGCAGGTTCAGGACCTTGCACTTGGCCTTGTTGAACATCATGAGATTCACATGGGCCCACTTCACTTCTCAAGCCTGTTAAAGTCCCCCTGGATGGCATCCCTTCTGTCAAGCGAATCAACTGCACCACTCAGATTGTGTCATCTGCAAACTTGCTGAGGATGCACTCAATCCCAGTATGTCATTGATGAAGATATTAAATATATTGGTCCCAGTACACACCCTTGAAGGACACCACTCATTACTGGTTCCCACTTGGACATTGAGACATTGACTGTAACCCTTTGGATGTGGCCATCCAGCCAATACCTTATTAATCTTAACAGTCCATCCATCAAATCTGTATCTCTCCTATTGAGTAGCACAAATGTTGTATGGGACTGTTTCAGTAGCCTAACGGAAGTCCGGGTAGATGACATCTGTAGAGCTTCCCTTGCCCATTGATGCATTCACAGCATTGGAGAAAGACACTAGATTAGTCAGACAGGATTTGTCCTTAGTGAAACCATGTGAGCTGTCTCTAATCACCTGCCTGTCTTCCATATGTTTCAACATGTCTTCCAGGAGGATCTATTCCATGATGTTACCAGGTACAGTAACCAGTTTCATTTCTCTTCCTTTTCTCTCTTCCTTCCACCCGTGGAAGTCCTTCTCATTATTCTTCACATTTCTTGCCAAATTCAACTCCAACTGTTCCTTAGTTTTCCTGATCCCATCCCTACACATCCAGCTAACATCACTATATTCTTCCCAGGATACCTGTCCCTGGTTCCACTGCCTATGCTTTTCCTTCCTATACTTCAATTTGACCAAGAGGCTATGTTTGTCTCCTGCCTTCCTTGCCTGATTTCTTACACATGGGAATCGAAAGCTTTTGTGCTCTAAGAACAATATCCTTAAAGAGCTCCCAGCTTTGTTGACCTCTTTTATCCCTAAGAGCAGTTTAGCAGTTTCCTTGGGGGTCCTATCCACTAATTCCTTAAACACCCAGAAATTCTCTCTCATAATATTCAGGGTTTTTATGTTATTCTTCTCCTGGCCCATGTCCCCTGAGGTTGTGAATTCCACAAGGGTATGATCAATGCAGTCCAGCTGCCACTACTCTTCACATGTCTAATTCATCTGTGGTATTAAGCAACAGGTCCAGTAACACTTCTCCTCTGTTTGCGCTGCCTATCACCCAGATCAAGAAATTATCCTTGACACACTCCAAGAGTCTCCTGGACTGCTTACAATTTGCTATGTTGCTTATCCAGCAAATTTCAGGTGACTGAAGTTCCCCAGAAGAATGAGAATTTGCAAGCATGATACTTCCTGTAGCGGAAGTAAAAATGCTTTATCAACATCCTTCACTTGATCAGGCAGTCTGTAGCAAACATTAACCATGAAGTTTCCTTTGTTACCTCAGCCTCTAATTTTCACTCATAAGATCTTAACCAGTCCATCACTATTTTTCAAAGACAGCTCTGTGTTATCTTTTTTTTTTTTTTAATGTAGAAGGTAACTCTCCTGCCCTCCTTCCTTCCTGTCCCTTCTGAATAATTTATAGCCATTGATTGCAGCACTCCAGTCATGTGATTCATGCCACTAAGTGTCAGTGATAGCGATCAGATCATAGGTTTATAGCTGCACAGTGGCTTCCAACTGCTCCTGTTTCTTACTCATGCTACATTCATTGGTATAAACTTCAGTTGAGCTATTGACTGTGTAATCTTTTTAGAGGAACAAGCCTTACAGGTATTTCTATATTGGTTCTTAATACACCAGCAGCCCCTGACTCTTCTTTATTACTCAAAATTCCACCCTCTAAGTCTAGTTTAAAGCTCTACCTCTAAGTCTGGCCAAGACACTCTTGCCCCACTGAGTCAGTTGAATCCTGTCAGCTCCCAACAGACCCAAATTCTCAAATCCATAATCATAGAAGCCAAAACCTTGGATATCTTAACAGCATCACTGCAAATAATATTACTTGAAGATCTGAGCATATTAAGATGCTAAACAGACAGGAGAAAGATGCAGTTTTATTAAATAAGAAGTTCCATATCACTACTATCATTCACACTCACATATCCTTATTCCAAGAAATAATATATGTATCAGTTTTCCCTTCTTTTGTGTAATTATAGACTGCATGCAATTTAATATTTCTGGTCTGATATGAACAGAAATATGAATGCATTAATTAATTATTAATATGACATCTACAGACATAATTTCATAAAATTACTTAAGTGGAAACTACTTGCATCTTGTTTGGCATTGATATTTGTTTTCACCTGCAAGAGAGTGAGTGGTGGTGACCTAAATTCTGTGTACTGGCTTTACTGCTTCATCACTGTAAAGATGAAACAAAGTAGAAGTGGATGTGAATGTTACTGCATTCTTTAACACCCTTGAGGAGATGACAGAGGCTAATTTTCAAATTTAATGGGAACTAAGGTGATCAAATTGCATTTGCAAGATTTTTTTTCTACACCACTAGCATTAGACGTGTGAAGAAACACCAGCTAGACTACTGTCTTGCAGAACTGTGGTACATTTGAAATGAATTATTCATCACCCTAACCACAAAAGACAAGGCAAGGCAGGCTGCGGGGAGGGGGGAAGGGAGGAGTGGACAACTGGAAAGAAAGAAGGTCCAGCTTCATTCAAAAGAGATAATATCAGAGACTTGTATTTTACTTCATTGTCTCTTACTGGGATTCTGAAAGGAAAGCTACATAGGTCTATTGAAAAATGCTATTCAGAACCCAAAATAATCAGCTACTTTCTCAGCAATTAGTAGGTACTACCAGGACAGTATGATCATATCCACAAAGTCCCAGACTTGGCTGGGCAGTGAATGAAGAGCAGAAACTCAGATGATTTTTTTTATATACCAGCAAAATTTTGATTCTCTTTTGTGTATATCCTTCTTCATTCTGACATTTATGTCAACTGATGAGTTTTCATTTGACCTTACACTAAAAATCTGAGACCTAACTTAAGGTTCTGAAAATAAAGAGATCACGAAACACTTCAACCTCATTTGTTATGGTGGTATTTTTTCCCTCTTTTATACTCTCAAATGAGTCTATATGAATACAAACATTAATAAATTGGCAGTGCTGGGAGCTGCCAAACAAATTTCTCAGAAATAGTCATCAGAGGTGATTGTGTTGCAGATTTGTTATGGACACCAGCTCGCTGCTAGGAAAACCCCTACCTTTCCCATCTTGATCTGGGTATCGAGGACTTCAATCAGTAGAATTATAATCAATGATAATACCAATGATTGATAATAAGAAAATACTTAATCAATATGATTCTGGAATATAAATATGGGGTGATTCTTGCTAACCATAGAACTAAAGGGTTAAATTTTACATGAAGTATCCTTGCCTTAGCATCCTTATCTTAGGAATGTGAAATATCCTTACCTTAGCAATATATATCTTAGCAATATATATTCTTATCTCAGAAATAAATTAGCCTAGCATGTCGGGGGGTAATTTGGGGAGTGGTAGAATGAGGCACCAGCTATGCAGTTTGGGCTCTGAGCCATCACTTTCAAGCCAAAGGATTCAAGGGCAAGGTGACCTTGTTCTCAGGACCATATATGGAGAATTCAAGGAGGGGTTCGACCAACAAATTTAAGGAAGGGGCGTCCTGATAACCCCCAAGACCACCAGAAGACCCCCGACTCGAATTACTGAGTATGTGCAAATGGAAGGAGACGTATTATAATGATTTCTCAGAAAGTTGATGTGTATGCATAACATTTCTCGTAAATCTATTGAATATGTGTATCGAATGTGTATTTAACGGTGCTGTTGAATCAGACAGGTGCGCACGCTAGGTGGAGCAATCCCCCGTGCACCCAGTGCTGCAAGAAAGAAGTGCCTGCTTCTTAACTTCTCATTGCTGTTAAGGAGTTTTATTCCGGATTTCAGTAACAATTGTACCCATATCTACCAGGTTTCAGAAGAATAGAAAACAACGTAACATCATGATCATGTGCTGTCATTTCTTTTTTTTTCCCAAAGCACAGCAACATGAGTATTCACAGTCTTAATGACCATCATTTTAGGAAGTGATGATTGCTTTATAAAAACAAGTGACTGAGTAGCATTAAAGAACTCAAATTGCATTTATAGAGAAAGAAATGACTGGAAGAACTGTAGCATCAGAGTTGGGGAGAAGACATGTTTTTGGATTTTGTTTACCCTTTCCCCAACTCCAAAGCCAAAAATTTGCTGATTTCTTCATCTTAGCTATCAATTGCACTGCTAGAATAGTAACAGGCCAAACCTAGATTAACAACCAAACACAACAGTTGCTCTACAATGCGCAGATCACATACTTCCTAACCAAAAAGTGTGACACTTCAAAACAGAAGAACCACAAGCAAATAAATAAAAGGAAAATATATATATTTTTTTTTTTAAACTGAAGGTAAGCAATGAAACTTTCCAAACACTTAAGAACAATTTGAAAGACTTACTGACGTGTGCAGATGGAGCCAACACTATTGTGCCTGTACTGTGGACTAAATGGACTTGCTAAAAGGGAGGACTTATTTTGTTTTGGACAATGTCATTCCAATTTCAATGAAAGGCTTTTGGATCTAAATTGCCTGCTGCCCAGCCAGCATAAAGAACAGGCAGGGGTGCTTTCTCTTATCTGAGCCTGATTTCTTCAGTTTCACTGAAAGTTAATGGTGTTTTGTGTTTACATAGCATTAGAAAAATAGCTACTGGACTCTTTTCTTACCTTTTTAAAAAAAATGCTTTTTTGAAAACAGTTCAAACACCAAAATATTTTGTACGATATTTAGTTTCATTGTTTAGTTGTGCCCATAGAAACAGAAATTAAAATCTCAGTCATTGAAATAACTTTCTCACAAGCAGAAAAAACATATTCTCAAAAGTAGTTTCTCCAACCACTGTTTTGGGAATTGTCCATAACAACTCTGTGAGAAAAAAAAAAAAAAAAAATATTCTCTATCGGAAAAGAAGACAAGGATTAAGGAGATATTAATATATCTAACTTTATTTTTCTTGACAGGCGCCTCCATTAATGCTAAGACTGGGGGATGTATTTCTCAGGAGCAAGTCAGTCACAGGTAGACTTTTACTCCAGCACTGTAGCTCTAGGGCCAGGCTTCCTCAGAATACTAACAACGAGAAATACAGACGGCCTTAAACATCACAGACAGTATGTATGGGTGGAAAGGGGAAAATTGATATACACATTGGTCTGAATACTGTGGCTATAAATCATTTCAACAGATAACAGACAGAAAGGCTTCAGAAGTGATGTACTTCAGTGACGCTTAATCCACTACCACAACATTACACATACAGCTTTCTGGCGACAGCTGCTGCTTAGCAACCACCCTGCTATCTCCCCTGCTCCCAAAAGAAGAGTAGAGGCATGATAGGAATACAACTCAGAAAACAAGGCTCTTTGTAGTCACAGCACAAGTATATTCTCAGCAGACCACACAAGGCTTAATTTGCTTGAATTTGTGTTTGAGCAAAAGAGGATGTGTGCATGTGTGTTACTTCTCACACACATACCTACCTCCTACATAGTAGAGGTATCACCGTTAGGAAACCCATTTAGTCCTGCATCAGGTAACATGAACTGAAAAAGCATCCAGTGTAAAAAATCACTCTCTTGTAGTTTCCTTGGCCTCCCTCTTTGCCTGTCTTGAAGAGGATGTGATGTTTGCCTTTTCCCAGCCATCACAAACCTCCCTTCCTTACTGTAACCTTTTAAGCGGCAGCAACCCCACATCAACCTCAGTGAGCTGTGTCAGCATCACATTTGCTCCCATAGGTGTACGTTCAATTTGCTTAAGTACTTCCTATCTCTTTCTCCCACTGCTCTGCGGAGTGTTTAATTCCCACAGCTGCTGTCACGTGGCTCAGTGACCCAGCAGACCTGAGAGTACATCTTTCCAGTAAAAATGGAGGCAAAGAAATCAATCAGCATCTCAACCTTTTCCATTTCCTTCATCACTAGGTTCCTTGCCTCATGAGCAGAGGGTGCAGGTTTTTAGCTTTTTCTTGGCAATGCACTAGGCAATAAAATAAGTAAGATACCCAAGTCTGGCACTCAGTGGCTCCGAGCAACCTTATTAACCCCCACTGGGCTGTGAAGCACCAATTAGTCCATGCTAAGTCCCATACTAAGACTTGTGGCAAACTACAGTGTGATCTGGAACAACTAATAACAAAGATAGAGCTGTATTATTTCTGTTGTTCACCCATCCATTCTAGACCAGGAAAAGAAAACTAGACTTCTGTCACATTCCGATTTTGGATGAGAGGAAGGCCCCCTTGCGTTCTAGTTGACCTCAGACGAGTCTGGGAGGCTAGGGACAGCTAGACTGACCTCTCACTCACCAGAGCATGATTTTTTTCGTATTCTCAGGAACAGAATTAAGACTCAAAATGGAGTCAAGTGGCAGGTAACTTTATTAACCCAACAAGAAGTTTGTAAATGCAAGAGAAAAGAGAGAAAGAAAGGAAAGAGGGAAAAGAGTTTCAATTGCAATAGCTACCACCATGGAGCTGCGGCATCCCGATAGTCCAGTTCACTCGATGGGGGAACGATCCGTTCAATGCTGGTCGTTTTGATGTTGGTTCCAAGGATGTTGATTCCATGGATGTTGATTCTGTTGATGTGTGTTTCCCTTTTATGTTGGTTGTTTTCATTGTATTCCAAGAGCTGGTTTTCCTAGCTGCACCCCTCACCTGGCAGTGATATGCATGCCCATTATTGGGGTGGAGGGGTGTAGGGCTAAATTTCTCAGTATCAGCTCTGCATTCAGGTTCGCAGGACAACAGGAGTTGGCTTGCAAGATAACAGGAAGCCATTGTTTGGGTGGTGGTTTGATGTTTCGACAATGTTGAGACAAATATTTGACACAGTCTTTTACAACTTCTCGGTAAGTAAAAGGAAATAGTACTTGCACATTACACTTCAAGACTTCAGCTGCTTCTACAAGGACCAGGAAGAGTATTCTTCTTCCTGTCATCTACATTTAAAATTGTCATGTTGACTTATTCAAATAGGTAGAGGAGGATCAGAGAAAGGAGTCCTCATCTTCTTATGAAGCACCAGGTAGCTGCCACAGCTGCATGAAGGACCACCAAATGTCATGCAGGTGGTCTGATGCCTGAAATAATTCTGAGGCATAACACTCTTAGTAATACCTCTCATACTGTCCTGCTCAGGGAGAACCTGTTCAATAGCTCTGGTGTCAGGTAAGAGTTTTCTCAAGCTTAAACCTAAATCAGCCTAAGTCATGGAGATTTTTCACCTTTCACTGAAAGATCCTGCTGGAGTTGCCCAGTATTTTTATTTGAATCTATCTCATTTAACCTATTTTTTACTCTTGCTGACATTGGTGGTATCTCTACACTTCCTATCCTCTATCTGTGGTCAAAAGAACTCAGGCTTCTGAAATACTCCAAAACAACCTAAGGTGGCTTAATGCTAACCTGCTTGCTAACATTGCTTCAGGTGTACAAAACACATTGCAAACATTGTAGGGTGAACTGTGTTATTTTGTAATCAGCAAGGGGACACATCCACAGCTGTTACATACTGCTGAACTCTCCCCAGGAGTGAAAGTTTCTGCACAAGAGCAAATAAACTGAATAATGTCAAAAAGTAAGTGGAAAACATGTATGCTGAGAAGGTGACAAACAGAGGTGCCAAGCTAGCTAGCAGGGTGGGTACATGTCAGTGAGAGCACTATCATTTGGAAGTAGCAGAGAAACATGAAATTGGGCTGATGGCTCAGCCATATGTATCTAAAAAATGACAGTCAGGCCAGGAAGAAGTAAATATTACTTTATTTACTAGCAGGAAAGCAAATTCTGGAAAGTACTAAATTCCCTGTCAAAGAGCAATTCCACACACAGTTCAATAAAGCTGCTTCTTACTAAATAAACTCAAAGGAATATAGCTCTTAAAAGTTCACCAAGCAAGAGGCACTCTTTCAAGGCAGTGTTTACTTCTGAGTGTTTTCTGAATCGTGTACAGGGCTACCTCTTCAACCTGACTAGAAAGTGTCTATTCACACTGCACATTAGCCTGCTGGCTCTCACCACTCCCTTAGTGTTCATACAGCTAGCTTTGGCTGAGACCTTCCTGAAGTGGAAATGAAATACCTGTCCTGAAGTAAATTCTTACTGAGATGTTCATGGTACCTAGTTAGTTAACCAAATGGAAACCAGCATAAATCCAAAAAGAAAATACTAAGCAACTTAAAAATTAGCCTGAAATACAACTAGAAATTTAACCTGGGATGCCTTAGTTTGGATTCCAATGTGTAAGCAAAATTTCATCCCTTTCCCCCTCTACTGAAATTAAAAAAAAAATAAATCACATGTACTAAGGAGCATATTATACACGTCTCGTATAACAAACTCTGCATTAATTCTGCTTTATAAAGACAGTGTACATTTACTGTGAAAGGCATAAAGGGAAATAAAAACTCAGCATCTGGAATATAAATTTTATAATGTAGTCAGGGGAAAGATTTATTTTTCCTTATATCTTCTCATCTGCAAAACAGCACAGACAAATTATCAGTGTGAATTATTACTTTCCAACAGCTTTGTACCTTAAAATACTTTTTCTTGAAGAACACTGAAGTCCTGTACTAACATATACTCACTGTTTATTAAGAGTTGGACTTCTTGTCCAGAAGAGACACAACATAAATAATTAGTGTGTTTAACGTTATTATGTGAAGTACTACAGAGCAAGGATAAGATCTAGGAAGAATTATCAAGATTCTTGAAGTTTCTCTGCCCACATTGGACTTAAAACATAGAACCATAGACTAGTGTAGGTTGGAATGGACCTCTAAAGATTATAGAACCATGGAATCACTAAGTTTTGAAAAGAACCTTAGGATCATTGAGTTCAATCATTAATGTAACACTACCAAGCCCACCATTAAACCATGCTCCTAAGTGCCACTTCTACACTTCTTTTAAATATCTCCAGGGATGGTGATTCAACCATTTCCCTGGGCAGCCTTGCTTGACAGTGCTTGACAACCCTTTTGGTGAAGGTAGAATCTAAACCTCCTCAGTCATTTCCTCTTGTCCTACTGCTTGTTACTTGGGAGAAGAGATGGACACCCACCTTGCTACAACCTCCTTTCAGGTAGTTGTAGAGAGTGGTAAGGTCTCCCCTCAGACTCCTTTTCTCCAGACTAAATAACCTCACCCCCCTCAGCTGCTCCTCCAATGACTTGTGCTTCAGACCCTTCAACAGCTTCATTGTCCTTCTCTGGACATGCTCCAGCACCTCAATGTCTTTCTTGTAGTGAGGGGCCCAAAACTGGACACAGTATTCAAGGTGTGGCCTCACCAGTAATGGGTACAAAGGGACTATCTCTTCCCTGGTCCTGCTAACCACACTATTTCTGATACAAGCCAGGATGCTGTTGACCCTCTTGGCCACCTGGACATGCTGCTGGCTCATATTCAGCCAGCTGTCAACAAACATCCTCAGGTCCTTTTTTGCCAGGCAGCTTTCCAGCCAATTTTCCCAAGCTTGTAGTGTTGCATGGCGTTCCTGTGACCCAAGTGCAGGACCTAGTGCTTGGTGTTGTTGAATGTCATACAGCTGGCCATGGCCCATCAATCCAGCCTGTCTAGATCCCTCCATAGAGCCTTCCTACCCTCGAGCAGATCGACACTCTCACCCATCTTGGTGTCATCTGCAAACTTACTGAGGGTGCATTTGATCCCCTCATCCAGATCATTGACAAATATATTAAACAGAACTGGCCCAAATACAGAACCCTGGGGAACATCACTTGTGACCAGCCACCAACTGGTTTTAACTCCATTCACCATCACTCTTTGGGCCCAGCCATCTAGCCAGTTTTTTACATAGCAAAGACTACACTCATTGAAGCCATAAGTAGCCAGTTTCTTCAGGAGAATGTTGTGGAAGAAGGCTTTACTAAAGTCTAGGTAGACAACATCCACACCCTTTCTCTCATCCACTAAGCTGGTCATCTTGTCACAGAAGGTGATCAGGCTAGTCAAGCAAGACCTACCTTTCATAAACCCATGGCCCAAACTGGGCCTGATCACCTAGTTGTCCTGTATGTGCCATGGGATAGCACCCAAGACATCTTTGACTAGATCAAGTTGCTTAGAGCCCTATTCAACCTGATCTTGAACACTTCCAGAGATGGGACAGCCACAACTTCTCTATCAATCTGTTCCAGAGTCTCATTACCCTCACAGTAAAAAAAAAAAAAAAAAAATAATTCTTCATTATGCCTAATCTAAATCCACTTTCTTTTAGTTTAAAGCCATTGCCTCTTTTCCTATCACTACAGGCCCTAATAAAAAGTCCCTATCTATCTTTCTATACGAAAGCTCTGTTTAAGTACTGAAAGGCTGCAGTAAAGTCTTCTGGAGGTGAGACTTTCTCTCCTCTCCAGGAGACTTTATTCTCTTCTCCAGGCTGAAAAACCCCAACTCTCTCATTCTTTCCTCATAGAAGAAGTGTTCCAGCCCTCTGATCATTTTTGTGGCCTTCCTCTGGACCCGCTCTAACAGGCATGTGTCTTTCTTGTGCTAGGGGTCTCAGAGCTGGATGCAGTATCCCAGGTGGGGTCTCACAAGAGCAGAGCAGAGGACAAGAATCATCCGACTCACCCTGCTTGCCATGCTTCTTTTGATGCAGGTCAGGATAAAATTGGCTTTTGGAGCTGCAAGTGCACATTGCCTACTGTTTCATCTACCAATGTCCTCAAGTCCTTCTCTGCAGAGTGGATCTCAATCCATTATTAAGTTGTTAGTCAAGAATGAGTTTATTATTTCATTTATTTCACTATATAATAAAAAAAAAACAAATTCTCATGTCAATGAGATCTTTCTTTATTTTACTTTCTTCACATACAGTTCGATGTAAAGTGACACTTCTTAGGTCAGACCATTCAAAACCAGTGAAAAGGCCATTAATTTATTTATTTAATTGTTTGTTTGTTTGTTTATTTCAAACCCAAATATTGTGTTTGATCCCAAAAGTACATGAATTTTCCTGGGTATGTGCCCAATCAGGTACATGAAGTAAACACAGATGCTTCTTGCAGACAATCAACCCTCTTGCAGAACTTGGTATAATGGTCTAGTTCTGGTACTAAAGTAGAAAGAATGGGAGGGTGTTGCAATGCTGCCTCTCAAAGTATTTGGTGAGCCTCTTAAAGACTGGGTTGTTTTTTTTTTCAGATTAAATAATTACATAAAACTTTCAATTTAATATGAAAGAAATAATGGAACAATGAAATAGAAAAACATATTTTTCTAGAGGAAAAAAACCAGAAGCCTGAAAAGCTCAAACTGAAAGGAGTTAAATGGATAGGCTGAAAGAGAAAAAAAAGCAACATCTGCTATGTTTTTGAAAACAAACAAAACATCCTTTCATTATTTGCAATCCAATTTCCTGACTTCCTGCTGGCTAATTACTTAAGAGCAACTGTGTTTTTGTTGTTGTTGCTCCTTGAACTGCGAATTTACCCACTATTTGACACCTTGCTGAAATAGTCTATATTATAAACAAGAAGACATTAAGAGGTGGGTAAAGTCTCTTTGGACTTTTTCTTTGTAAGGAGTTTGGGTGAATAAGAGAGAGTAAAGTAAAGGAAGCATAGAGAAGCGATTCCCTGAATACTAAGAAACACTAAACAGAGACAGCTTCAGCTTTCCTGCTCAGAAATCCACACGCTTACTACAGTACAATCCTCCATAGTCAACAAATATTCTCTGCATGGTGATACTTATAGCTGTATATCCTAGCTTTCTGATGGATTTTATTGCTTCAAACATTAGCTCTTAGGCTAAAATTAACTAATATCTGTTTTTGCTAATAACGTTAGTATAAAGTTTGTAAACTTCCTTTGGAGAAAATAATGTCTTAGTGGCAACTCGAAGTAAACTTCCAGACCTGGAAAGAAGTGCACAAGAAAAATCCACTCATCTTCTCACTTTACACCTGCCAGGGACAAGGCTGTGCAAGTGGCTAGAAGGTGATAATGTAATAAGCCAGCAAAGCATTTACATGTTCAAACCCATAAACAACCACAGATAAAGCTTTTATTACTGCTGATACTTGCAGTGGCAGAATAGCGTCTAATTCTCCTTCTTCTTTATAACCTGGAAATATGTGCTTGATAGTACTTCCCATCTTTTACAAGGTACCAATGTACATCCTAGATCTGCAGGATAACAGCTACCAGAAATTTCAATATAAGGCATGAAAACAAGTAAGCCGAAAGTGTTCATTCTGTGGCAATTAGCCGTGCTTTGCCATAGCATTCTGTGCACTTGCTGAAGGCAGGTTGGCAGCAGAGATTCCAGTGGCGCAAGACATTATCACTCGAGGACTCTGAAGAAATTTGCAGAGGAAAATATTGGCTATACTTTAAAGATCAGAAATGCCCCACAGCTATTCTGTACTCTTGCAGATAAGAGCCTTCCCTCTCCGTCTGCCACTCCATCTACTCAATACCCACCAGTTAATGTATATCATATGATCATAACTTGTTTCGCACAATAGCAGTGTATCTTGTTTTCTTAGTCAATGCAGTTTGTGGGATATCTCCAAGACATGGCTAGAAAGAATAGGAATTCAGGTTGTATCCCATTGTCAGTCTGCCCTGAGGCTAGAAAACTTTTGTATCCAATTCTTTTTTTCACATGAAATACATTTCTGAAATCAGCTTCTTTAGCAAAAAGAGGCATTGAGCTTTTACCTCTCCAACAGCTTGAGATCACAATTTACCTCCTTCTGTTTCCTTATGCCTTTCTGTTACATTCTATGGGATTATCTCACTGAAAAGAATTAGATTTAATAATTTCACAATAAAATGAAGTACTGAGAGATTTCTTTCCTTTGTCATCACCCTATTATTACTTGAACCACTAGAAAACAGGAATGTGCATAATTACAAAGTAGGCTTTTGGTAAGGGAGGAGGGAACAAATTATGTATAAATGACTGGTGTTAAAAAAGAAAGTTTAATTTAAGAAATTGCTTTATGTGTTACAGAATCATAGAATAGTTAGGGTTGGAATGGACCTTTGAAGGTCATCTAGTCCAACCCCCCTTCAAGGAGCAGGGACATCTTCAACTAGATCAGGTTGTTCAGAGCCCCGTCCAACCTGGCTTTGAATGTTTCCAGGGATGGGGCATCCACCACCTCTCTGGGCAACCGCTTCCAGTGTTCTACCACCCTCATTGTAAAAAATTTTTTCCTAATGTCTAATCTGAATCTACCTCCCTCTAATTTAAAAAAATTACCCCTCATCCTCTTGCAACAGGCCCTACTGAAGAGTTTCTCCCCATCTTTTCTGTAGGCCCCCTTTAGGTATTGGAAGGTGTTGTGGTTTTGTTTAGTGAGGGGGGCCTAAGGCGGCAGCTTCTGTAGGAAACTGCTAGAAGTTCCTCCCCTTTGTTCAGTGGACTCGGCCGGGCCTAGGGTGGACCTGCTGCTGGCCAAGGCCGAACCAATTGGTAGCAGAATGTTCGGTGATAATGCCTCTGTGATAACGTATTTAAGAAGGGGAAAACAGGAAAAAAAAGAGAGAAGAGAAGATGTGACGAAGCTGAGCAGGGGCAGAGGCGCAGAGGGGGAGGCACAGGCCTCATGGGCCTTGCAGGCCTCACCCTCTGGCCTCTCGCCAGACAGCCGACTGGGCCCAACTCAGCCCGGCCTGGCTGCAAGAAGTGGAGAGGAGATGAGATGGATGATGTGAAGAGATCCTGAGAGGCTTCTGCCGGCCTGTTGTGAAGAATTTTTCTTGTGAGAGAAACAGCTGCAAACACCAAGGTCAGTGAAGAAGGAGGGGGAGGAGTAATGCAGCTCCTGGCCAAGATTCCCCTGCAGCCTGTGGTGATGACCATGGTGGAGTGAGTTGTCCCCCTGCAGCCCATGGAGGTCCACAGAGGAGCAGAGATCCGTGAAGGACCCCATATCAGGGGAAGTTGATGCCTGAAGGTGGCTGTGGCCCTGGGGCAGCATTCTGGAGAGACTGACTCCGTGGAAGAGATGACCCACTCCAGAGCAGTTTCATGAAGGACTGTGGCATATGGGTGGGACCCCACACTGGAACAGGGGAGGGATGTGAGGAGTTCTTCCCCCGACCCTGAAGCAGCGGTGTAAAACAACGCGTGATGAACTGACCGCAACCCCCATTCCCTCTTCCCCACTGTGCCGCTTGGAGGGGGAAGGTAGTAGAGATAATGTTAAGCTTGGGAAGAGGGAGGGGTGAAGGAGGTTTATCTTGTTTCTCTGTCTCATTATCCTGCTAGTTGTAGTAATAAATGAATAGTTTTCCCTAAGTTGAGTCTGGTTTTGCCTGTGACGGTAACTTTAAGGATTTTTTCCTGTCCTTATCTCAAACCTTGAGCCATTTTTCTTATATTATCTCCTCCTATTCTCTTGGAGGGTGGGGGGAGTGAGAGAGAGACTGCGTAGTCTGGTCCCAGTTGGGGCTGAACTACGACAGAAGGCTTCTATAAGGATTAAAAGAGGAAAAGAAAAAAAAAAAAAACAAAACAAAACACATGTTTATATGTACATCTCTTCAATTAGCAAATAGGATAGAAAGACAGTGTTTATCCTACAGAAGCAAGTGCTGGGGAGGTATAGAATCAGTTCATCATCTTCCTTGAGCAGCTGAATGGAAGAGAGGGCGTAAGGGACATGAGGAATGAGAGAAAGAACAGAGGGCTGCTTGATAAACATGCTGCTGCCTGGTACCTGGCTGGTGTGGATCCCTTGCTTGCCAGCCTGAGTCTCACTTTGAATTTATGCTTGAGTTTACATAAGTTATGCATATCAATCTAATAATTTTAATTATATGTTTTTGACTTTCTTCCCAAATCTGACTGTTATTGAGACTATTTAAAGTAGAGTGCAATGAATCCTCATCCAAAACTGGATTAGGAGCTACATTTCAAAAGGCAGTTTTGTAATTCACTACCTAATTGCTTCTTTGAAAGAAGGAAGACAGTGCACAGAAGACGCTGGAAGGGACTGCATGTACAAGATAGTTCAAGACTACATACGAGATAATTATGATGTCCTTCATTATGTTTCATGGAGGGAGAGGAAGTCTAGTTCAATAAACATGTAGAAATATTCCAGTCCAGTATGGTAGAAGAAAGAGATGAGTGCTGTAATGGCCAACTAATCTTTAATGTGTCAAATGTAATCACAGAGAGAAGTTTGAATCGTAGTGAATGTAAGAATGGGATGGATGAGAGAGGTTAAGTGTGATAAGGTCAAAGATTTAAATCAATTCACATTGCAAGAAGCTTAGCGTGATGGGCTTGTAGACAAGTGCTATGTACGTGTTTGTGTAATAAACTGTAAGAGAACACGGGACATGCAGTGGAAAGAGCTACAAGTGGTCTGAGTTGCAAGAGATCTTAAATAAATGTGTCATTTCTTTGTCCCAAATGTTTCTTAAAGACAGATTTCAGAATATTTTCATACTCACTTCTTGATTAAAATATGACATAAATTTTAAGTTTAAAAATAATCAATAAGACAATGCAGATTTTGAGTAAGTCAGTCCTGTGTTTGCTCTTAAGTTATCTGTAGTAGTTGCCCCCAGATGGAATTAAATCTGATTACCTGCCCTATACTCTTTCTGATTGGAGAAGGTATATTAATATATGGATAAAGTAAACGTATTGTCCTTACAAGACAATTTTACATTTTCTCAGCTGGAAAATGGTATCAGAAATAGTCAGGTAAGGATGATGCTGTCGAAAGTAGGTATGTTACAAGTCAGGATATGCTGCACTCTTCAGATTCGTGCTCCAGAATGACTAGTTTCAGCTGCATTCAGTGCTGCAGCTGCATGGAAAGTGATGTAGACTAGATGGGGCTGTTTGCAAAACTAATGCTATAGTAATAAGAGATTCAACTTCAACTGTGTTCAAATAAGATATGTTACGTTCCAGAATTCAGTAGTGTAGATCAGCTCTCCAGAGACACATGTGTGCTAGAAGGACTGCCAGCAGCCTAAGGAATAACATGACAGTAACATTTCAGGAAAAGACAAAGACTGTACCTCACAAATAATTCTCCCTTGGAGTACAGAGGAACAGCAGCTCTGTAAGCATGTGGTGAGAAATAAGTGTACAGTAGGAGTGAAGGACAGGTACACTTGGACACAGTACTGCAGTACTTACTTGTTTAAACAGCTTCTGACATAAGAATATGAGGTAGGTTGTGAAGATAAAATACTCAGTGACCCTCATAAACTAGGGAACAATTTAATATATAATCAAAACAAGTGCACCAAATGAAAATGCATCTAAGGTTCAGAATAGTTCCATCACCTCTTCCACATCTGAGTGTCTAACTTCAGTCAGATCTGAAAGAAACAAGAGAAGTCTTAGGAGACTCCTGAAGCAGCATTCCAGAGCTATTTTTAACAAGAAAGAATTATTTAAAATTATCTCAGAGATGACCTCTTCTCGTGGAAGATGTAAAATTGCATCTAGACAAAAAAACAAAACAAAACAAAACAAAACAAACCCCAAAATCAAAGTAAAGTTTAGACTGCTAAACAGTGAAATGAAGGATTAAAGGTACCTTAGCTGTTGAGCTTTTGTACTGCTAAGGAATATCCAAACGCCTGCTACCAATATCTGTGGGTAAAACAACACAGATGAACAGTGGGAGTTACAACTTCAAATGTACATAGGCTTTCAATGCAGAATGTATCAGTCTTACACCTCATACAGTGATATCACATGTTAATATGTTTCTGTAGCTTATCCTTACAGGCTAAAAGACAGACACAAATACCAGATCTAAACAGTCTGTGTGTGGCACACTCAAAAACAAGTATGTGAGAAAGAAGCAAACATCATTTGCTGCAGTCTATATATCTATTCTGAAAATAAGTTTGGAATTCATATTTTCATTGTCTTGCTGTGAAAGTGATGGAAAATATAGCCATATACTGCTGTAATGTTTCTTCCAGCAAGCAATCATAACCTCAAATCCATTATGAAAAATGGAGAGAAACTCACAGAGTTTATAGGCAGCTTCCTCTTCCAGTGAAAGGCTTAATTCCACCAGTGGAGGCCTAAGACGTTTTCTCAGGAAGCTTACTGTGTTTAATGTTGTTATTCTGATGCCTTACAGTTCATTAAGACATGACTGACAAAGCTTTTTGTAGTTCTTTGTAGTGGTTTGTCTCAAGGCAGAGGCTGTGTATACTGGAAGATTAGCCACTATGTAGATAATGTAAACTCAAATTTTTAAACTGATTACTGCTCTCATCATCTCTACATATGTAACATGCCACCTGAAGTTCTGATCCACTGATAAGAATGCAGAAACACTTAGGAAGAACTCCAAAATAATAACTGCCACAGTTTTTTCTGTTCAGTTAATACAATAGAATAATTGAGTATGATTTTAAGTATCCACCTGAAGACCACTTGGCTTGTTCATATAGTATAATAAAATTTTTCAGCTGTTATGCCACCAGTCCAGCTGACTGCTTTCAAAGCTTTATTTATAAAGCCTTATATAAATACAGGGCTGTATTATCACAATAGTTTGAAAACACAAGAACAGACAACAAGTACACGTAACTGTGTTTAGAATACTCTCACACACACTTTGTATTTATACACACACAGATGACAAACAAAAACACACAGAGGCATGCATTGTATTTATAAAAATAGTTTTCCAAACCCATGCATCTGTACATCTGGAATATGCATTGTCCCTCGTGGATAAATACGCTATTGTCCAAAAATCCAAGTGTCACATCATATGCTATGTATGCTTTTTTATTTTAGTGAATAAAAATTAATAGCTTTTGTTGTTACAAAGGATTTAAAATTTAAATACTGGTTATGTTCATCTAGATATTAGCAAAGATAACAATGCAAACATCATTGTCTTATTTATTTGTTTGAAATGCAAGAATTATACAATACTTTCCACCAGATTTTCAGATTTGACAGCTGCGTGAAGGGAGACCTTCAGATATTTTGTCTTCTTTTGTTATGAAATGTAATTTTCAGCACAATTGTTTGGCATTGTAGCAATGAGGAATGCTAATTCTATGAAAAAGAAAGAGAGAAAGAGCAAAAGAGAGAAAGAAATTAATTATGACAATGAAAATTACATGTGCTGTGCTTCCTAATACCATTTTTAGGAAATTTTTAAGTCACTGAGTCAGCCATTGTTAGAAGTGCATAATGTGGAGAGTTCACTTTGTACATATTTATTTCTACACATCAGTCTCATGACAGCTAATGGAAAAAGAATAGTATTAAAAAGACAAACCAAAAAAAAAAAAAGCACCCCAAAAAACCTCACAATGATAACTTCAAAAAATTAACAAGCAATTTCAAAAATTTGCTACACAATGGTAGATCACTAATGTGCTTTGTCACAGAATTCAATTCCTTTCTGACAACTTTTAAGCCAACTGTCATTGAAAAGAATAGCTGGCACATTTTATTTAACCTTTACGCATGATGTTAAACTTCTGCAAAAGTTTTACAGAAAAATAAGTTCAATGGACAAGACATGCACAGGCCTACTATTTGTACACATAATACTTTCCAGTACCTTCTTATCCACACTCCTAATAAAGCATAAACTTTAACCTTCTCCTTGAAATATTTTAAATTTAAAACCTCTAGCTTCACGTCAAGGCTATCAGTCAGCCTTAAAATTCTACTACTCATCATAAACCATACGAATGGCTATGTTCTCATTTCATATGTCAACAGAAACCTTCCCTTGAATCTCAAGCCTTGAACAAAATCTGAGATCAACATCTATTTTGCTTCCTATGACCACTGTCCTAGAGTAATTTCTCTAGTTGATAGGCTTCTGACATGAATTTGATCATAATATCTGTAAAGTAGCAGCAGAAATCATTCCCTCTAAAATTGTCTCCTGTTCTGATCACCAGCATTAATCAAGATTCCCCCAAATAAATCCCTACTATCCACATTAAAATCACTACTTGCATAGCCTTGCCTTTCTAAGAAAATATAACACTATTATTTAAAATGTCCAAGTATGAATGCACATTTGACATACAGTTATTCATTTCAGCCTCAGCTGAAATGTGATCCTGATTTTCTACTGTACTTATGGCATAGGCTATTCCTGGGAAATCTTGCGTACCCTTAAAAACTTTCTTTATTTACTAGATTCCATGATCAGTGAATTCTTTCTACTAGTATTCTAATGCCTTAGTGAAGCTTCTGCTAGTACTTTACATATGTGAAATTCCATGGAGGTCAATAGTAGTTGTAATAATTTGCCACTAATTGAAGAGGATTGAGCCTATCTTAAATAATATAAAATTGACAGAAGTTTAATGAGGACAGACAGCAATGAAGATGCCCATTCCCACTGGTTTCACCATGCCAAATTCCAGTCTAAATACAATATAAGAAAAATTTACACA
Source organism: Tetrax tetrax (assembly GCA_009806455.1). Classification (NCBI taxonomy): domain Eukaryota; kingdom Metazoa; phylum Chordata; class Aves; order Otidiformes; family Otididae; genus Tetrax; species Tetrax tetrax. The sequence goes on from WHYT01014285.1 coordinate 180,627, forward strand.
GATATATCTAAGACAAATGAGAAAAGACTGCTTTCTGGGCCAGTTCTTGTAGTTGTACAGCTTGATCAGGCAATCTCATTCAGCAGAAAAAGGTTGACAACTACTACTGGTGGACTAATCAAAGATGAGCAAATGAATTGCTTTTCACACTCTTTAGTCACCTATATTTGATGCTGCTTGCAGCATGGCAGATGGTACTGCGTTTATTCTCCATTTGCTGTCTCACAATTTACACAGGGAATAAACTAGTTCAGAAAGCTTTGATTTTATTAATCACAGTGGAAGAATGTGATAGATCCATGTTGACTCAATCATTCCAAAAAAAGAAGGCTCAACTTTTCAACAGCAGAAACAGAGAATACGCACATTGAAAAAGTGTGTATACTCAGAAGAAGTGAAATTTCTTATAAGTGAGACATTAAGACCAACTGGGGAAAAAAAAAAAAAAAAGAAGGCAAGAACAGAGTATATCCAGTCCTTTCTGTGTAACCAGTTGTCCTGGTTTCAGCAGGGATGGAGTTAATTTTCCTCTCAGTAGCCAGTGTGTTTTGGATTTCATTTGTGAAGAATGTTGATAAACACCCTGATGACATGAGTTGTTGTTAATGAGACCAAGGACGCTGTCAGGCTTTCCAAGTCTCTCTAATGTGCAGATGCAGGAAGTTGGGAGAAAGACAGACAGAATTATTGACCCAAACTGGCCAAAGAGAGTATTCCATGCCATAAGCGTCACGCTCAGTATATAAGTGGGAGTTGCCCATGGCAGGGGCCATCCATTCTTCCATCTCTCTGTTGCTTGCTGGCATTGGTCCCTCTACTGTGCTTGCTCGCTTTCACTCCTTTGCTGGCTGCTTGGTTTCGTTTCTGTGATCGCCGCTCAGCATGGGCTGTATTGGTCATTGGAACATTGGGTGGTAGAAATGGTGCATTGTTCATTTTGCATATTTTAATATCCTTATATTTTCTTATTATTGTAGTTTTCCTTTGCTATTCTAGTAATCTGTCTTCGTCTCAACCCACGAGTTTTCCTTCCTTCCCAATTTGACTCCCTCATCCCACAGGGGAGGGAGAGGGCAAGCAAGAAACTGTGTGGTGATGAGGGCTAAACCACACCACCAGTCTAGTATATATTCAGTCTATTTCCTCAGCTGTGCAAGAGGCTTGAGACTAAACTAGGCTCAAAAACAAAGGAAGAAAATAGAAACTCTTAGTCTAAAATATATTTTCAAGGAGAAAGTCCTCCTAGTTCTGCTTACAACAAAAGTCATCACTGCAAGGTTATAGCTTTCCTCTCTTTTCCAACTTGAGTTTGAAATTCCAAATCAAATATATCCATTTTCTCCTTTGCTAGAGGAGTCAAGCTTGTTCTCTGCAGATTTTTTATTTCTCATTTACTTCTATGTAAAATGGCAAAAAAAAAATAATAAAAGAGAAAGAAACATTACAGGAATAAAAAGACAATATGCGGCAGAGAACAAGTGTATTACTGTTCAGCTTTGTTATGTTCCAAAAGCGAGTTTTATTTCTGTTATATCTCATCTCAGCTATGTCTTAGTGTGTGACTTTTCTATTTTATGCTTCTGACTCTCTTGTAAAAAAAAAGAAGAGTTCTTGCAACAGCTAATCAACCTCCATGACAAGAAAAAACAAAATTCCGATGAACCAGTACAGAACTATAAATCACAAACTCAGTCACACAAATGATATATTCACATTACCATTCAGAGTCAAATGCAATAGTACTACTCCAGGAATATAAAATAAAAATTTGTAGCAAAAGCAGGGAAGAAAAACCTTTCATTATCATCATCCACCTGGCAGAACTCTGTCACATGCCGGTATCAACAAGCAGAATTATCATATGGACTAAAATAAGAGAGATTTCTATCAACTATTAAAAGGGCTCAGTAAATCTATATTCCTACAATGTGAGGGAAACAATTATTTTTTCTATGCAATTTATTAGGACTTCAGAGACACAAATTGGAATTATTCCTGCATGTAGGCATGAGAATTACTTCTTTCAGTCTACTGTGACACTTGCATATTTTTTTCCCTAGAACAAAAGCCAGAACTATAGAGATTTTGTTATCCTATACATTCTACAAGTAACATTCAAGCCTAATCACCTTTGCATTTTGTAAAGATAGCAAGTGATATAGAACTATAAACCTAAATCCATCTTTATCATTTCTCATAAGAAAAGTAGATTATCATGTGATTTTGATGATGAATCTCATACTTAATTAAAAATATGAAGTGGCAAAAATATAAAATGCAATAATAAAAATTCCATTCTACCCTATTAAAAAAAAAGCTACATTTCAATACCCACTTCTCTTAACTGAACACGGGAAAGTATTCTGCTCATAAACAAAGGGTTTTCCTTCCATTTCTCAGTTTAGCTTTTTAAAATGTAGTGTGCATTTAACTTGAGGAAAAAAAAAAAAGAAGTCTTCACTTCCATTCTATTTGGAGTCGAATAATAATTTCTTACAGACTGTTCTCACTCAGAACTAAAACGTGGTGATAAATATTTTGGAAGAATATTAGAACACATCCTCAGTAAAAACATAAACTTAGGGATGTGGGTACCCACTACCTATGTCTAATTGACATTAGCTAAGTCTAACTAATGTTTGGCCAGAGATAAGAATAGTGTTTTACTTTTAATTTACTTAGACTTTTAAGATTTTACAGAGAAACCTCCAAACCATTGTTTCCAAAATATTATTGTTATTTTTTTAAGTGCTAAGATTTGCTTCTGGGAAAATTATTTACTGTACATAATGAACCAACCATCTGAAGATAAATTTGATGTCTACCTGGACATCTTGAAAAAGATAGAGTGGATTGCACCTCACTTCACTTAAATGTTTAAAAATTAGACTAAGTCAGATTGTCCCAGTGCTTTCTTTATAGCCACGTGAGAGAAAAGCTTTCTCCAGGAGATTTCATCTTATATACCGTAGATACTCAGAATAAGATGAATCATACTCAGGAACAGCTTCATTTCTCTCTACTGAAAGGGACCCAAAGACAACTCACTTAGACTCAAGATAACTGAATTTAGAAACTTAAATTTGGTGAGCAATGTCTCATTTCTCCATTTTACCAATTGAGACACTTGTGGAAGGGAAGAGCACAAGGAACAGAGAAGGTGATTCATCAGTTTCAAATGAGACAACTTTGTTAAAAAAAGAGGGCTGCTGAGAGGACTTGTCTCTTTCTTCTCTCTTTCTGTTCTATGTAAAGATATCCTGAAAAGAAGAGAAGAAAAATTTTCCTGCTTCTTCCAGTAGTCTCGTCTGATTGCTTTCCCCATTTGAGACCACCCTAGGGATATCAACAGTCACAGTTTTTTTTCTCCTCTAATAACATATATCTGCACCCTCATCACACTTGCTGGAAATTTTATTTTCAAATGTACAACCTGTGGAAACTTAGCCCAATTTTCTTCCTTTGTTCCAATATTTCCCATTTAAATTTACTGCACCTATTGCAAAAAGGGAAAAAGAGTTCTCCTTTGAGAATAAAACCTGGAAACTTACTGGCTGGTGGCAAAAGTAAATGAAATCCTGAGATCACAGGGACAATCATTTTAAACTGCCTATTCTTTTCCCCCAAGTTTTGCTCTAGGAGGGAAGTGGGGTTTGTGTCAGGGAAAGCCTAGCCACTTGTATTTGTGAAAAGTTTAAGGAATGGAAATCCAGTCTTATTTTTGAATTGCTTGATATTCTCATATGTGAGAACAGACTCAGACCTTGTATGTCTCTATGTATGTTGGGAGAAATGCCTCAAGAGTACTGTGGGCTTTGCTTTTTATTGCATATGCAATGAATAGTACATTTAAGCCTAAAGTACAACTTTTAAATCATTAGTTGTGAGAAATATTAATTAACAATTTCATCAACTTTGTCACAGACAATTATTCAGGGAAATTTCCCCAACACCTGATGGCCTTTCAAACAAGTGACTTAATATAACTAATCTCTGTTCATTCATCTGGATGCACGCTATGCAGGTAAATTATCATACCAGTGACTTGGAAAATTCATCTCTAAGTGAAAAGTCCTTTCAAACATGTAAAATAAAGAGAAAGTAAAGCTTACTATTATTTAGCATATAAACAAAATTATATTAAATTATTTGGAAACAAGCCAAAGAAGTGTACCTTCAATGTCAAGAAAAATTCTACAAATACTTTGCATGAAACTGCTATTGATGATGGACTAGGTTTTGAGGAGATACTATATGAATGGTATGACATTATGTCACTTCAGTGGATGATTAAAGACCAAATAGTCAAAATATACCCTGAAAAGGGAATTCTGAAACTATATGTAGTGAACTCATCTAGATCACGCTTGTTGGTAAAACAATAACAAAAAATTACTATTACCTAAACGTGGCAACATTAATCTTAATCATGTTCTTCTCTGCTCTGCTCTGATGAGGTCTACACGGTCCCAGTGACAGATGCAGTAATTAACTTGGATGAGGGAGAGTGGGAGGGTCAGATTTCTGCTTGCCTTTGCACCTCACTATACCTGTTTTTTCGTCATGAAAGGGATTGTATAGGGATGATTTTTCATAACACAGTGGATAGAAATTGATATGAAATCTCTGTTCTAACCATTGGTAGCTGACTCTCAGCACGGCTTGAGGCTGGAGGATTGGCACTGTAAAAGTTGTGTCCCTGACAACCAGACAGCTTGAGAACATTCAACAACTTGCTGAGCATCAGGAAGCTGCTGCACCAGAAATGCTTTTGTACCAAAGCCAAGAGCTTTTGGCTTCACAATTTCATTGCTGCCTTTTCTCCAATATATTTGCAAAACATGGCTATTTTATGTTCAGTTATAGCTGTGCTATTTATTCATCATTCAATTACAAGCTATTTCACTGCCTGTCCTCCTTTCTGCCCTCAGTTTCTCCTCTTTTCTGCTGCACTGGCAGCTATGCCTATAATAATTCAGCTTAAAAGACATAGTCTTAGCTGGGTACTGTGAAAATTTTGTGTTGTTCCAGATGGCTGCATACAGCAGAGACCAAATTGCAGATTTCTTGCAAGAGTCTTAAGCGCTGGGTGCTCATTGAAGTCTGCCTGATGCTGGACCATAAAAGAAGAAAGAAAATACCAAAAAAAAAGAACAGAAATAGCAACCCCACCCCACAAACCCCACAAAACTCCACAAAAACAGCTCCTGCCTAAAACAAAAAATAAGGACTATTTATATTACATATTACTCTCTTTTTATGACTTATAGGTACCAAACATGGATTCAGTGATAAGCTGTCTTCTTCCACAGGTTTGTGGTGTATTTAGCCAACTGATCTCCAATGGTTCCTTCCAACCTCAACCATTCTGGGATTTCCCCATTCCTCTGTGCCATTCAGGGAGAAAGAGATAGAGGAATTGGCAATGAAGAAATTAATTTGAGCGTGGGGAAAAAATGGTGGGTAATGGGAAGGTGTTCTAGTTTTTGTCTTTGTTTTCCACCATCCTACTCTATTTTAATTGGCAAATATTAAATTAATTTTCCCCAACTCGAGTCCGTTCTGCCTCTGACAGTAGCTGTTAAGTGCTTTTTCATCCTGTTTTCTGCCCATCTCTCTGAGTGGGGGGAGTGAGCAATCTGCTCAGTGGGCATTTGGTTATCAGCCGGGGCTAACCCACTACACCAGTAAATCCCACACCAGTGCTCAGCACACAGGAAAAGATGAAAGATACTGAGTTCCATCAGTCTGAAAGACTTCAAGCAAATCAGTAATATTACAGCTCTGATAAAAACATCAATAAGAGCATTGGTAGCTCAGATTAACATCCTTCAGATAAAATGGACAACACTGCAATACAAAATAACTTCATCTCATTTTATAGCACACATTGACTTAATTTTTAAATTGAAAAGTAGACTCCAAATTAATCTATTGCAACGCAATATTATTAAGAAAAGAGCGACGACATGTTATTTTGGTATATGGAGTAGCACTCTTTCCTTGCACCTCTTTTCTAACCCTCCTGGCTTCCTTCCAGCTTTTATCAATGCCGCTTGCTTTCTGCAGCTATGATATTGTACCTTCTTTTTTTTTTTTTTTCCTTAAAATATACAATCCCATATTTAAAACATTCCCAAACTTGACACCTTAGTTAAATGCTTTTCTTTCTCTTGTTACTACTCCTCAAGTTAAATGGCTACGGAATCTAGCCATTCTGGCAACGTCTGTGAATCAAATATTTGTTAGAAAAGAAATAACATGTATTATCATCACTTCAAAAAGAAACTAAATCCAAACACCACATTTATTTTCATGGTAGAGAATTTTCAAGCCTCTGGTATCGTTGGAACAGACCAGTGTAAACGAGGAAGCTGCTGAGAATATCTGCTGAGGACATACGTCACAATCTAACGTACAGAACATAGCTGAAAAAGCCCAGCCATGCCAGGGTTTAAATGTCTAGGCTGATTCCCTGTTCTTAAGAAACCCATGAATAAAAACGGCAAAGCTAATTTCCCTGGAAACAGACCCTTGTCTGTTTCTGGATTAGAAGAAAGCCATTAGAAACACTTATCTATAACTGAAATGGAGAAAAAATAAAGATGGAAAAATAAAAAGTGAATATGCCTAGAACACAGTGCTAGCTGGCAGCTGAACGCTCCAAAGTCACAATCTACTGTTTCTGATGGAAACGGTAAGTAACAGAGGACAGCAGAAAATACAGTGAGCATAGAAAAGCAGGAAGAGATATGGGACAACATAGAAAGAGAAAACATAGCTAGCTTCCCATTTAACTTGTGAATAGTTACTTATCTACTGAATAAAGCACATGTTTTTCTGTTCCTGCACATCACTTAGAGGGCTTTTTAAGAGATACAGTCAAGCATATTATTTTTTGGACTAAACTACTGTAACAATCTTTATTATTATAAGCAGAGACCACTACTCATATATTTTGAAATTTTTTTTTGCTCTACAGTATCTGACCAAAAAAATTCAAATTGTTGTGTGAAGGTTTTATGAATAGTACCCTGGGAAATTAGAATTTATCATATATTTCTATATTACATATGCTATATGTAAATGTA
>WHYT01014286.1:0-26134 GCA_009806455.1 Tetrax tetrax
TGCTTTTTGGGCGGGGTGAAAAGAGCGCGGATCCCGGAATGGCTCCCTCAGCCTTTCCGGGCCCGGGCCGCGGCTCTGCCCGGCCGGGGATCCCCGCGGCAGCGCGGGGACGGCGGGGGCTCCAGCTCGGGCGAGGCAGCGCCGGAGGGAAGGACGCAGCGGCTCAGCGCCGCGGGCGAACCGGCTCCCAGTTAACGCTTTCTTGACGGTTTCCAGGAAACGCCGCTGAGGAACAGCCCCAGCCCTCCCAACAGCACCGGAGGCACGATTGACAGCGATAGCTGGGACCCGCGGTTCAATGACATCCCCTCTTCCGTTTCCCTGCCCACCAAGAACAGAAAGAACTTCAGTCAGCTTAAGCGTGCAAAACCGTATGGTTCTCTGTTCCAGCGGGCAAAACCCGGCAACTTCCTGCCGGAGCGAAAGCAAATTGACAAGATCAGGAAGAAGAAAAAGCTGAAGAGAAGGGAAACGGAGGTGTCTGCAGAGGAGGACTACGAGGAGAAGCTGCTGGAGCTGGAGGCGGAGGACTCTTACGTAGAGACGCCGATGAGCCCCTCGTCTGAGGGCGACCCTCAGTCTGCGACCGAGCACTGCTCAGTGTGGGACTCTGACACGACTTCCAGCGTCTCCTACCCTGCCGTGACGGCCGAGCAGACAGTGGAGATCCAGAGCGTGGGCAAACGAACGGTCATTCGGCAGGGCAAGCAGGTGGTCTTTCGGGATGAGGACGGCACCGGCGATGACGAGGACATCATGGTGGATTCAGGTAGGTGGCCTGGCTCTCAGAAGAGGATCGGCCGGGTGGGAGCGGTGGTGCTGGTGCTGATCTCTTTGGTGCTTTCCTTGTAGCTTGAGGGTAACGCCAAGGTGTGCTGCCTGGGCAGAATTAAGTAGTGGTTGGGTTTTCTGGGGGAAGCAGGGGTGTTGGCTGACTGCTTTTGCAATAAGTTAGGGGGAAAAGTTGCCACTTTATAGTAGCAGCTGGTTCTCCTCTCCTGGATTACGGCCTCTCCTGTACTGCTGAGTCTCTTCTAGCTTCTCTTAAGATGCGAAAAGTCGGCCAAGTGCCTGTCTGTGAAACCCAGGTAGTTAATGCAGCATGAAAGGAGAGCAGATTCCCAGAGCGGGTGAGAGACGTTGGCTGTTAAAATCATAGCTTGCTGTTCTGGTTTTAGATGACGATTCCTGGGACCTAGTCACTTGCTTCTGCATGAAGCCTTTCGCCGGGCGGCCGATGATCGAGTGTAACGAGTGCCACACCTGGATCCACCTCTCCTGCGCCAAAATCCGCAAGTCGAACGTCCCAGAGGTCTACATATGCCAGAAGTGCCGGGACTCCAAGTTTGACATTCGCCGTTCGAACCGCTCCCGGACGGGCTCGCGCAGGCGCTTTCTGGACTAGGGGAGGGAGGTGCGTGCTGGTGCGCTGCACGGGCGGGCAGGCTGCGGCCGCCGGCCGGGGAGAGCTCCCCCGAACTGCTGCTGCTCAGGCCGAAGGGCTGCCCGGCCGGCCTGCGCTAACAGGGACGAGGAATCACCGAGTCTTGGGCAGCGGGGGCTGGAAGAGGCGGACTGGTCAGAACTGCTGCTAGATACCGACTAGCTCGAGGGACAGACTAAGCTCTCTGGGCTCGGTGGGGTTTTGTCCGGTTACGACTATGAACTGGGTGATGTCTGGGAAATGTATAATACCTTTGCCACGTATGTTTTCTCATCCCATCGGGAAACTGCAAACCTTCTGTGCGCTAGGAAACTCCTCCTCCTCTAAAGAGGGTGGAGGAGGGAATCTGTGTGAAGAGTCTGAAAAGTAAACGGCCATGTGTTTTGATTTTCATGTAATATTCTACCTGCCCATCTGTCCGTGTTTATCCACCTTAGATCCTGAGGCTCCGTGGGAGCGAGCGTCAGTGCGTACTGGCCTCTGACCATCGCCTCCTCTCCACTGGGCCAGGGCGGTAGGGGAGTGATGTGGTTTGGCACCGTTAAAATAAAACGGGACTGCTTCCCGCGCAGGGACCGGCGCGTTTGAAAGAAGAGAGCAGCCCTTTTTCCGGACAGGCAGCGCTGGGGACTAGCGACATTGGATTTCTTCCTAGAGCGGTGACTTTTTGTGACTGTTTTGCATGATCGGCTGCAATGTGCGTATGGGGGTACCGTCTGCTCCGTTGCCCGGCCCTTCGTTAGACTCTAAGGTGCTGCTTTACGAAGATGGTGACTCTCCCTTGTCTCAGCCCAGCATTCAAACGCGGACTGTAAAAGGGGCCGTAGTAAACTCGGAACCTGGCAGGTCTGGTTTGGGATTTGATCATTTCCATCAGAGTACTACAGTACTACTTTATTTTCACTGTTTGTTTTTTGAGACTGGATTTGTCATCAAAAAAACGGAATCTTTAACCTATTGGTTGGGAATTATACAGATAAAAGCAAACGCAGTATGCAGCTAGGAAGATGAAGTGCAATGAAGATCCATCTGGTGCAGGGGAGGACAGGAGAGCGTCGAGGCCGATGCTGTGGTCCCTTGACAGGACTTCCTGGGGCCTCAGCCCAGGGGAAATCCGTTTGGAAACATGACAGGGAGTCGAGGCAGGTACGCGAGGCCACCGAGATGGCAGCGTTGTTCCTCAGTGACCGAACAGCGAGCCGTATGTGTCACACAAATTCGGCTTCCGTTTCCAGGTATTTCTGTGAAGTTACCCCTGCTGAACGACGCGTGCTCTCTGCGGCGAGACCTTGAGGGCAGGGGAGCCACTGGCTGGAACTGCGGCCAATGTGAGACGAGCCGCGCTGGTAGGAACGCGTGCACCTCAGTCCCGCAGGTACGCCGCACCGGACCGCCGCTGTACCAGAGCTCTGGCTCTGCAGGAGATGCATCCCAGTGATGAGCACGGGTCTTTCCGGTACAGAGTCAGGAACCCTCCTTCAGATGTCTGGCCGGGGCTGGCCACAGCTTCAGGCAGACAGTCCGGCCCCGCAGCGCCCTGGGGCTCCGCTGCGCGGGACGTGGGGGTGCGAGAGGTCTGCTGGCCCAGGTCAGGATGATAGAGCTGCATGACGCGCAACGGTTCCTCAGTCCCGCCTCTGTAAAAATCCTGTTCCACCAGGCTGCAGCAACTGGCTCCGGGTTCTGACAACCAGCTCCAGCTTCTGTAAAATCTTAAGACCACGACCGTGGTGTGCTGCCTTCCAGAAGCTACGTGGAACCACCGAGGAGTTTGCCAAAGACTTGCCCCTGACGGCTGCCTGACTGTTCTTTGCAGCCAGAAAAAATAACCAAAGTTCTCAAATGCTGCCATTTCACTCTGCAAACAGAAAGGCTTTGGAAGATCCCAGTTGTGAGCTGCGTAAGGGCTGGACCTGCTCTGAAAGTTGGTAACTGTGTTTACAGTATGTCAATTCAATTGAACCTCTGTGGAGCGCGTTCCTGAAGCTTTTACGGGAGAAACGGTGACCTGCCAAGCGAGCAGTCTCTTTCCCACAGAGGTTCTAATCGATGTGACTGACTTGTTGTGTTACCTTTTCAGATTTATCCCATAGATGGTGTCTGACAAGTCCAGCACATTACAATATCAGCAGAGAGAAAAATAAAAAAGTAACATCTCCATTCTTTTAGTTCATCACTTTCAGCCATGTATAATTATAGTTTAATTCAGAACTTTATTTTTTCATTAAAACTGTTTTAATGAACCATGTTCTTTTCTTAAATGTGAAGCAAGTGAACAATGATTTTGTTTTATTCTGAACTCGGGCGTCTGCTGTTATGATTTGCTGGTGTGTAAAGCAGTTGTGCCAGGTGGCAGCAAGACTTGAGGCTGTAAGCGTTCTGCCCTAAACAACGCACGCTCCTCGCCCAGCCGCTGCCGCGAGCAAGGCGAGTTGTGGTGGAGCGAGCCCCGTCTCTGGGGCAGGGTGGAGCCGTGGGCGGCAGGCGATGCCCGCTGCTGCGGGAGCCCAGCGGGGCCGAAGGCAGCCGGGCGCTGCGCTGGGCTCGCTGACAGGGACCTGCCGAAAGGCACAAAGGCTGGCGCGAGCCCGCGGGGAGAAGGGCTCGGGTCGGGATGCCTACGGCGTTGGCAGAGCGCGGACCTGGCTGGGGTCCTTGGCGGAGGGCGCCTGGAAGCAGGCTTGGTGTGGAGAAGCCAGGTGCAACTGCTGGCCAAGGTGGCCCCCAGCCTGTCCCCCTGGAGCCTCAGAAACAGCTTGGGCTGAGCCTGCAGGCACAAACGAGCTATACACTTTAACGATGTTCAGCCAGGGAACAGGGCAAGGCCTGGGTCAGTATCAATCACGAGGGATTCTACTTTAATGAGAGCTGCAAATTCAAATGTTCCAAGTGCAAAGTTCATCTGTCCCTTGCTCAAACTTCTTTGTAATTAGACAGAAAGATAATTCTGAGGTGCTGGGGGAAGACAGCAGAGAAGGGGAAGGCGGGAGAACCAAGACAGTTCTCTGATGAGAACACAGCACCCGCCCGAGCCCAGGCCCGGGCCAGGCAGCTGAGCCATCCTCAGGGATGAACGTACCGGTCGAGTTGTGTGGGACATTTAGATGGTTTTTACAGAACTGGTGCCTGGAGCTCTGTCTCCTTGTAGCCTTTCACTGGCTGAGCCACCCTGGGACATGGTTGTCAAAGACAAGAGCACGCACAGGAAGACAAGGGAAAACTCCAAAAAATAAATCCCAAACCTGTACCTCCCCCTCAAGAATTTCCAGTTCAAAGGCTCTAGCTGAAAGGACTGGCATGTGTTCCCAGATCCTCACTAAGGCATTTTCATCATTTGCTGGGTCGATTAGAGACGGATGTGTCACCTCATGTTTCTATTGCATTTTAAAGCTTGCACCCAAAGGTGCTACCCTGTTCCAGGTTTTAACTGCAGGAGTAGGAGCAACACGCTCCACCTCTCAGAAACGTTATTGTTCAAGTCCAAAATACCACGGGACATCTTGAAGTATGGAAGCAGCTTTTAGAATCACATTGCTATTTCTCTACGTTTTAATGCAGACAATATGCAAGAGAACAGTTTCATGCCAGCAGAAACCGTGTCTCTGGAAGCGGTCAGAAATGAGAGCAGTTTTATCGTGCCAACTTCTTTCACGAAAACACTCCTCAGCGCCATTGCTCTGCTAGGTACAGGGCTACGCTGAGGTTGTGCTTTGTAATGAGCAGTACGCGTGTTGGCACCACTTCGCACTTGCTTATGCAAAACCGAATTCCCAGCACTCCTCCTGGGAGTATTCTGTCACATCCCAGTCACTACAGACTGGCTCTCGCTCTTGACCGCACGCTTCAGGCAGTGACAACACATGAAAAGGGAATTTCTGGTGGAGATTTCGGCCCAGTTCAACCAGTCACATGTGCAAGCGATCAAGAGGGGTCAATGAGCAGGATGTGACAGAGGGTGCAGTTACATTTACTGAACTTGCAACCCTTGCTTTTCAGTTTATTTTCAAGCGTGTCCTACAGATGCAAAGGGAATGGGGGCTACTTTTCAGCTGAATATAATTTATTGCACATTTTACAGTTAAATTTCAGATCAATAGAACACTGGTCATAAGCGAAATAAAATCCTGCACCAGGAGCTGGTCACAACTGAAGAGTTTTGGTTTGTTTTTCATAAAAGCAAGTGAACACCCCCTAACTGTATGAGCTTGGGTTTTTTGCGGATGGGGAGAAGCATCTCTTCGGACTGGCTCAAATAAGTCTGCTTTTGGAAATCAAATTCTCCTGTTACAATGCCTTGAGCAGAGAACCACAGCTGCACAGAAAGAAGGGGCAGGTACATGCCAGGAGATGATTTATGTCAGGAGTCGTCAAGAACAACAATGCACTTGCCAAGATGGACTTTATTTTTTCTTCCCCGCTGTCCCTCACCCGTAAGCAGGGAAGGCTGTTCTAGGACTCGCCAAGAGCAGAGCAGTCACAGACAGCCAGGATTATCCTCTGAAAACGCCTTGGTCGTGTTGGTGTATGCAGTGTGTAGCAGACACCGGAAGGCCGGGGGATCCATCTGCTGTGTCCCTAGAACAGGTCTGCCCTTTTTGCTGGTAAATCACCGGCATGGCTTCTACGCAAGATTAATCCAATGAACTTGTGTCCTAACTGATGCTTTTTAGAAAGGTCAGCTGAATTTTACATTTTCAGCTCTTTACCCATTTGGCATCTCTCCTCACTTTGGTCTGGTTTACTTGTATAAATTACATTCCTCTTTTTCCTAGAAATAAATTAGATGGGAAGAGACAGCTGCCGCACCAGAATCAAACGAAATTGCTGTTCTTCTCTTCCACTTGCTTTCCTCCTTTCTTGAAAACCTTGATAGTACATGGTTCTAGGTGGCACAATAATTAATAACACTATTACACCCCATGTCCTTGTCTGGAATAGCAGTATTTGAAATCAGCAGCTGGGTGGACTCATGCTGAAGAGGTCCACATTACTACAAAAGGCAAAGAACTTAATTTCAAATGTACTTACTCTGAACAAGTACATTTCAAATACAGATTTGAGACTGAAAACAACCTCTGTCCTCTTTCCAACAAAAGGATTTACACAGAGGCCTTCCAGGAGGTGGGCAGAGAACTTAACTTCCCCTCAGGAACAAAAAAAGGTATGTTACCTACCCCAGGAAGTATGTGCAGAAGTGAGAACAACAGGTCGTCTTCCCTGCTCAGTGCAAGAAGATACATGTGAGACTGCACAAACGGACTGTGGCCAAATCACAGCGGGAAAGACACGGCTGCATGACTGGTGGTGCTCAGTGCCCGCTCGCGTAACCTCAGCAGAAAGCACTGCACATTCAGAGTCACGTTGCTTTATTGGTTACTGAGCCACAATTCAGAGAAGTATTGCCTTGGAGCGACCTGTAGAAGCAGGTTCTCTCATTCTGTCTCCTAACATAACTGGTAGGACACCACCTGCTATATGGACAGTAAAAATAAAAATGTCTCTGTTCAAACTTGCAGCGTCCGGGGGAAGGTTTTGTAGTTTCTGTTGACCCAGGTGCCGTAGCAGACGCGCACACTCTCACCAGATTAGCCATCCGCGTCGATTCTGTGAGCTGTCAGACGAGAACAGTAAATGGAGACACGCCACTTCTGCCGGACGAGACACGTCCTAGCTTGAGCTTACCATTGTGGCAGGGAGAGACGGGAGCATTGCTGGCTGCTAACCCAGCGCACCTCATATACACCTCCAATGTACTTACGGAAGCTTTCTAAGTTGGATACGCTTCCTAAATTGGGCCCTAGAGCTGGTCTAGAGTAAACACAAGGTTTATGCCCTTTATCCAAGTCCCCAGACCCACAGGGGTACCAGTAAAACTTGTCACTAGCAGATATCGGCTTAACAAAATTATTCTGGCAAGGAAAATGTTTTGGCAGATAGATAACTTGGGATGAGGAAGAAATCCGCCTCAGGCCTCCAGCTTGCCTTCATACATTCAACTCAGTCCTCAAAGGGCAATCCAATGCTGCGAACTGCCCGGCAGGGACACCAGCAGCTGGAAGAGGCCTCTGCTTCTAACTCCAGCTAGATATCTACGGTTAGATGGTGTAAACAGCTGCAGCAGTGCTACTGAGCTCTTTCAGGTCATACTCCGGAGGCATATATGGTCGGTCCATTTCAGTAACCCCAGTTCTGCACCCCAGAACCCCAGTTCTGCGTGCTTCGCCACACAGAGCTCAGCAATGCTTCACTGGTTTCTGAAGGAAGAAGCAAGGCGGTCCTTGCTACTTACATTGCTTTGGTATCCTAAGAGCCTCGTTGTCAGCGGACATCACTTGGTGCAGAACTCCTCGGAACTGATAAAGTACTTTCAGACTCTTCTCCTCACCCACACAGGGGTCGTAGAAACCCGGCAGTCCAGCCTTGAACCAGAGAAGGACAGGGTGAGCATCAGGGAATGGCCTTTCACAGCTCCTCAACTGAGCAAAAACATTTACTAGTGCCAGAGCGAGGTGTCACTAAAAAAAGGGACTTTTGTTGCCAACGAGATGAGATGAGAAGCCAAGGAATTGCCTCCTCAGTGGCAAGTTGTAGATGCAGAAGAGAGCAAATGCTGCAAATACAGAGACACTGTTTCTCTGGCACTGGAAATGCCAGGAGGAACAGAAGTTCCTGGAGGTTCATAACACTTGGTATGTAAATGGCTTCCGTAAATTGACCTAGAATCACTAGCTACTAGCACACTGCAGCAATGCCCTGGCAGGACAGCACACAGTTCAACTGAAATTCCCAGTCGTACATTTGAGCTCTTGAGTCTGGGCTTTGAGAGAAAGGCTACGTATGTACCTTGGATGCCTCTGTCAGGATGAGCTTAGAGTCTTTCACCAAGCACTGCAGGGGCACAGTCACATCTATCACTTTCACCTTCTCGTTCTTCCTGCTGTTGTCGTTAACGAACTTTCCATACCAGGCGTTCACTACAATCAAACCTGCATTTCACATGAAATCACAGATGTGATGAGAAAGGCTTCCCACAGCTAGGCAGGTCCTGATGGAAAGACCATCCCAGCATTTTCTCTTGCTTTCAATGATATTTAAATTTTCCCTGCCTGGACCCATGCTTCTTAAAACAGAAGAACATTTTTATTTGGATGTTTGTTAGCTATCTTCAGCACCAGGACAGAATGACATGACTTCAGCACCACACTGATGTAACAGGCCAAGTGGATGTCAGTCCCCTTTGGAACATTCTCTTGGAAATTGCTAGCTAACATCAGAATTCTGATTTCCATTATGATCCAGGAGGAAACTGTTCAAGTTAGAGAGCAGTGAAACCTAAACTTCAGACTATAACTTCTGCACATATTTATATGCACACCTCTCTTTTGTGAAGAGGTGAACCCAGACTATCGTCTTCAGCCTGTTGATCCACCTCACAACATGTCTGAAGATAATATTCAGTGGATGCCTACTAAGCTCAGGCATCAGAAACCAAATAATAATGGAACTTCCCTACTACACGTGCAACAGCAATTATGCTGTGCTTCATCAGGGGGAAAATGAAGAAACGATACCTTGCATATCTCCCCTCAACCACCCAGCCTTTGTATTGTTCCTTCCTGTCTCCAAATTTATGGAATAAGTAAATGGTGTTGTAATTCTTACCCATTCTGGCTTCCTCCGCTTCAATTATCCTCCGGACAGACTCTTGCATTAACCGGACCTGTCACAAGACACGGGGCAGAGCAAAAATCAAGCAGTGTCAAACACTCTGTCTGAAAGAGAAAAGTGCAGAGTGAAAACAGCTTCCTTTAACTAAGGGAGGTCTGTTACAGGAAAGACTTACCGCAGCTTCAGCCTCCTGCTTCTTCTGAAGGATGTCGCTGGCTGTACTCTCCCTTTGCTTCTCCAGTTCTCTGGCACAAGGAAGTCAGCACCACATCAGGTTTACACGGCGGAGGACATTCAGCCACAAAGTGGCAGATGTCTGCTTACCCACCCCAATTACAACTGACCCACAGCCTCGCACAAATGAGCTTGGTTTTAAGGTTCTTCCCCACCTTTTAAGATATTTTTGTAGGCTTCCAGAATTCAGTAGTATTGAAAATGTAGTGAACCACGGTGCCTCAGCTGGATATCCCAGCCTTTGCACCAGCTCCCACAAGCACTTGAGTGGGGCTTCCCAGCTCTGAATTTAGAACACAGTCTCGTGAGCTCACCTCTCCTTTTGTGCCCTGAGGTAGGGTTTGATGATTAGCCTATGCATGGCGAAGTAGATAACTAGAGGTCCCACGGTGGCATAGAATACAGCACTGGGAAGCAGCTGATCTGTTAGGTGGACAGGGAAGAAGTAGGTCTGGCTAGCCCTATTCAATCTGGAAGAAAAAAAGAGGAGTGACAGGTAAGAGTTTGATGTGCTTCATTAGGTACACTTAGCAGCAGTGTATGCTGCTGAACAACTGCTGAATGAAAGGAGAGATGAATGATGAGCTCAAAAAGGTGAAAATCTGATAAAACAAAACAAGACAACAGTAAGACAGATAGCTGACACCACCCAGAGCCAGACGACTTCTATGTAGCAGACATCTCTTATGACAGCACTCAGCCATTCTAAAGCTTTTTTTTTTTTTTAATATTAGGAGGACCGACATCATCATCAAGAGAAAATAAAATGCTTAGAGAGGAATCTATGTTCAAAACACTGGCATGTGCCTTCAGGAAGGAGTACATTAATATTTTTCTGATGCTTATAATAATTAGTTTAGAAAACTCTTTAGCAGGGCCTGTTTTGACAGAACACGGTGTATGGTTTTAAAATAGAGGGAGGTAGATTCACATTGGATATAAGGAAGAAATCTTTTACAATGAGGGTGGTGGAGCACTGGCCCAGGTTGCCCAGAGAGGTGGTGGATGCTCCATCCCTGAAAACATCCAAGGCCAGGTTGGCCGGGGCTTTGAGCAACCTGATCTGGTTGGAGATGTCCCTGCTCCTTGCAGGGCAGTTGGACTGGATGGGCTTTAACGGTCCTTTCCCACCCAAACCATCCCGTGACTCTAAAACATTCCTTTTCCCGGGGTGCCTTTGCGGTTCCCGCATCCTGGCCCGCCCTCTGCTGGCACCAACCAAAAACGCACCGCGGAATACGGACCTTGAGGGGTTCTGCCCCTCGTGAACGGCATCTTGTTCAGGGTCTAATCACCCGTATTAGTTAGCAATAACTCACTAATTCAAGTATGTGCTCGTGTACTGTGTTATAAAAACGGAATGTAACTAAATCAATTTCTACTCATAATGTTTTCGGAAATCTTCCATCCGCTTACCGTAATGCTCCAAACCTTACTTTAAGCTGCATTTTCAGAATATTTGGATGCACACACAGGCTAGTCCTGAAAGAGGCAGCTCAGGCTCAGCGAAACACAAGCAGAAGGCACACATTGCTTTTGATGGGCAGCACGTCACCTTCCACAGCGACAGATCAATACACCTGTACCGCCCTAAGACTGGTACCTCCCCACCTGAACCCTGGAAATGGAATAACGCAGGTTATGGTCAGCCTCTGCAACTAGGGTTGTGATCTTGAACTGACTTGATTTTCAAGGACACTCCTTGGGGAACACCAACACTGACAGTGGCTCCTAAAATGCTGTGTCTGGAAATCTTCCTCTCTGCTCCATACTCCACTATGGTCCCAAAGAAACCCGCCCTAGAACGACAGAACCAAAAACAGGTAAGACAGAGAAGACTCTTGAATTTCAATTTATGAATCCTGCAATTCCCCAACAAGTAAAACATGGAAATACATCTGTGTGCAGCAGATGTTGGCTACTGGAAGACTCAGAGTATCCACAAAGTGAGACTAGCCTTTTCAGCTTGTAAAGCAGTAAACAGACTATGAGAACTTCTGTCTGTCTTATTGGTATAGAGATATCACACACAAATATTTTAAGTTCCACTTATCCAAAGAGTCACACAGACCTAAGCATCCATGACATTCATTTCAGTGGTTGCTTGATTTAATTAAGGAAAAGCAGATTCCCAAAGACTACAGAAGCATTTGATTTGCATGGAACCTGGATAGATTTTTCAGGCCGTGAGCAGCATGAATTTCTCTTGCACACTTACTTGAGAGAACCTTTCACTCGTGTTTGATCCTCATCCTGAAACTTATGCTGATAACTGACCATCATGAAAGAATGAGGGATTCCCAGCTGAAATACAAGAGGCACAGATGTATGAAAACATACCCTTGGCCACCACTGAATGTTCCCCCAAGTTTCCTTTCTTATCCTTTAAGTGGCACAGAAAACACAGCAATGCCTACCACTTGTCACAGCCTGCAATCTCTGCAGCCTGCATTGTGCATCCTGACCCTAATCTGAGCTGATCCGCATCAGATACGACAATATCAGGTCGTATCTGATTTGTCGTATCGACAAAACGACAAAATGTTGGTCTCTGCCAAATGCAGCTGGTTACCTACGTTAGGTGTTCACACGAGACAGTTCCAACTGCTCTGTTATCCTCTAGTCTCAAGCCAAAATACTGCTGGGACAGAAAAGCTGAGGCACTGCTCTCCCCCGTGCACAGCGGCAGGACGCTCACCTGTAGCGCCATGGTGAAATGGCTGGTTTTGGTATCCCGGACAATACTGGTGTTCATGGCTGACTGGATGCCCCACCGCCACTGCAGGTACCCCATGGTGTTCTTGTCCAGGTTGCGCGCTAGGACCGTGGTGAGGCCTGGGCGGATTCCACGGGATGAAAACTGTAGGGCACAGTTTGTAGTGATGAAACTAGGAGAAACAAGGGAAGTCTCATAAGTGACAACACACGGGCTCCAGACGGGCCTCAAATTCCTTCTTTCCTAGAAGCCTTCCTGAATATGCAGAGACTATCCTGCAAAGAGCATGATGCCCGAGGGTTTCAGGAAAAACTCAGAACTAACTCAGACTGTACTGACCACAGCACGGCCCAGAAGAGCAGGCTCATGCCCTAGTTTATTGCTTTGTGCCACAACAGTGCAGCCAACGCAGCAGGCGGCTCTCCCGCCTCTGCCCTTCTTGCCTTAGGCAGATTAAGCCCTGGGCTTCTGAAGAGGCAGCACGCTTGGCTGCTGGAAGATAGCAGCTCTGCTACTTAATAATCCTCAAGCACCAGCTCCAAAAACCAGCATTAAAGGACTCTACAGGGAACAAGATCCCTGTGTAAGCTCTGAGGAATGGCATATTTACTAAATTAGAAAATATAAAAAGAAGGAAGTCTACACTGGCACCTACTATGCTCTAATATGTCTCACAACCCTTACCTTGTACTCTGCTTTGCAACCTAAGACGTCTGTTCACTTGTAAACAGCCCCCACATTAGTGGCAAATCCGGCATTATTTCCCTGAACTATGACATATCATTTCCCCTTTCGCTGTCAGAAACTCCCTCTCACACATGGAAGCCCAGAAGAGCTCCCCAATTTTTGTTCTGCTTCCAGAGCAAACTTCTGTTGCTCTGATTGTGAGATCACGTCTCAAGTATCACAAATTCATTACAAGATCATATGGAAATCTAAGGATGTGGAACACACACCTTCCTTAAGCTGGAACTATGAAAATGGAAGAACAACACGCAAAAAGAATACAAGCATTTTCATCAGTAGTAAAGCAGAACCTTAAGTCTGAAGAAGAAATACCTTATTTTGTAGGACAGAAAACAAATCCAGAATTAATACAGAAGAGAATTCAAGCCATATAGTTCCTTAGTGTGGAATATTAACCGTTAGATTGTCATTTTTTCTAATATTTACCATCTTGGTGTAAGATTACGGAATATCTTCAGACCGAAGAGAGGTCCCTGAAGGTCTCCTGCTCCAAACTCCAACTGTTTAAATGCACAATGCCAAATTGTTAGAAGAAAACATCCTTCACAACAGTGGCAAAGTACTTCACCAGCATAATTTACATCACTGACATTTTACACATCTGAGCAACATTCACCACATATTTCAGCGTCCTCTCTTCTCCGATAGCTTTGCATTCAGAATAAGAGGTGTCTCACTGAGTTTTACTCATTGCCACAAGTAAAACAAAGCCAGTTTTGTAGTGCTACAGGCTACTACTCCTAGCATCTGCTCTGGGTGCTCCAGTGACAACGGAGAACACCCCTCTATCACAGCCCCACAACGGCAAACGAGGCTTGGCTGCTGCCCTCTGAGGATAAAAGTTCTTCTCAGGACAGCCTCACCGTAATGTTGTCTGCAGTTCTGCTGCTGCACCGTCTCTGTGCGTGCAAAACATGTCTGCTGCTTCACCCACTAGTGTGTGTGACTTCCAGGGCTGCTGTTCAACATTTATTTGCTGCTGCTCCATCTCATTAACAGAAGTAGTTCTTAGACCCGACAATTATAATGACAAAAGCTGCAAAAGCAGTTCCTACGACATCTACATTTCCCAAGTAAGTTTATTACATGGGTTTTTGTAAACTTTTTTAGTCAACTGACTCATGACAATATATTACCAATGTTACAAAATTCTGATGCAAATAAAATGCCTCCAATCTATGAATTCTCAAGAGAGAGGAAAACTCCCATTTCTCACAAGCTGTGGAAGTAGGTTAGTAGGAGCTAGCGTGCAAAAAGGTGCAGAAAGCAGCCACCTGCCAGCCACAGCAGTGAGCATCTCAAACAAAGCCACTGGTCCAGCAAGGCACAGCTTGCAGGTGGTAACATGGGACCTTCCAGTAACTTAGATCAAATCTGCCTGGGAATCAAACTATTTCCCCCATAACTTCTTCCCTTGTGAGCAGAGCAGTTTTCAAAGCAAAGGCAAACTATCATGCTGCCCTAAGGTGCACGTTCACAGCACTGGAAGGCACCTGGGAGCATTCAGACAGTGAAATTAGAAAGGTTTTGGAGACAACTGGTAAAAATTCTGTCAGTGTAAGCACAGTCCAAAATGCACAGTTAAATGGAAACGAGAAACAACTAAGAGAAAACAAGGCTTAGTCTTCCTTTTTTCTCAAATTCCTTTCAGAACTCCTTTTTCTACATTCTATAGAATGTAGAAAATGAGATGAAACAGAGGTAAAGTTCCCTAAATAAAATAAACAATAGGTAACTAATCCAAGCAGCCTGAAATAGACTGGATATAAAAACGCGTAACAGCTAGTACTCTCACCTCTCCCCATCCCTTGGCAGATGTCACTCGTCTCAGAGCAAGATTAATCGATCCACCTCCATTCCCATTTTGGGTGGAAAGGTTACCAGACAGTATTGCTGTGTCCGTGGCAGTCAGTGGTGCCTGAAAAATTAATATATTGTTACCAATTACTCCGATCCCAATTCACACATTGAATGCATGTTCTGCAAGGCCACAATCATGACTGCAGAGACAGGTAACACTCCGGTTGACTCCGTGTCATCCAGCAAGCCCAGGTGTTTGAACCAGACATGGCCACACTTGCTCTAGATCTTGTAGTCAAAGATCAAGCATGGCAAAAAGTGAGATAATTCCTACAGTACCAGACGTTTGTGACACCTTTAATGTACCGCCGTGAAGCCCTGGCCCTGAGCGGCAAACCCTTCTAATCTCACTGGCAGACTACATTTCTTCAACTCTCTGGAACAAAGGAAACACTCCTCCTTTTCCTTACCCACATCCTCAAAGCTGAGGGCTTGTTTTCATACACTAAATACTCCATGTTCAGTGAGAACTAGATACCTGTTCCCAATCACCACTGAGCCTCCCTGCCAGCAGGAAGGCAGGCCCACTGGAACCCACAAACCAGTCACAGAAACGCATGCTGAACAGTCAACACGCAGTCCTGAGCTTCCTCCTCATCCCACCCGCGCTGGTAGTCGTGTTCTTCCCCACATCAGGACGAGAACCCCTGAGTAGTGTTCCATTTTCTGTTGCTGTGCACCGCAGTGCCTCATTAGCTCGGCCCTGCTCCACACCAGCCGCAGCGCCTGCCCTCCTTACCTCGATGGACTGAGAGATGTGCATTTTGTTTATCTCAATCTGGGGAAAGCTGCTCCCGGGCACATCTTCGTACTCTTCGTCGTAACGATCAAAGAGGTCAGTGGCATCTATTCCAACGCTAATTGTTCCCTAAGGAACGACAAGTGAAAAAAGTGCTTGGCATTAACAAACGGCTAAACCATCCTTGTATAGGACTAAATTTTTTTTGCAGATTTTTCTTGTTCTGCAATTACCTTTTTCACTCTAAAATGCATTTCTTACACATTCAAGACAAGTAGAAACGAAGAATTACAGTATTCTAAAACAGCAATATAAACCATAAACTGGATAAAAGAGAGTTTTTCAGCAGGAATGCAGCTCCTAATACTCGCAGGTAATTCTTCTATTGTGACACATTACAGAAGTAGGTAGAACACTTTTACACAGCAGGTTCCTTCTTCCCCCACAACTGACTCTGCTCTGTCAGTATTTTAAAGTTGAAATAATATATTTTAGAAATTGATTTTCTTCAATAGAACTTGGCCGGAAATCCTCTAAATGCCTTCTTCTCATGAGTTATCTGAAACAACTTGGTTTGGAGCTGCATCATTCACTGGCAATTGACCTTTTCTGTAAAAGATTTTGTTTTCTTTTTCCTACTTTATATCTTGTAATCAGAAAAAAAGCTTGACAAAAGACAGACTTTTAGCAAGTGGTAAATATTTCCTTTCTTAGACCACAGAAAAGCTTATTCCTACAAAAAAAAAACTAGGCCACAGCTAAATAGTCTAGCTACCTGCTGCTGTGCTCACTCAGAGTAACTGCAAGAGTGGGTTTATTTGAAAAGGGCACAATTAGATCCTTGTCTGGGGCATGTAACTTCAAAAGGCTTTGGAAACCTTCCCTATAGACCCATTAAACAGCATCCCAGCTCATATAAAATGTACCAGTTACAATAAAAAACATCCCCAAACCTCTGTGCACAAGCACAGAATGAACTTTGAGCAATCTGCATAAAGAAACTCAGTAGCTGAGTAGGTACAAAAACCACTCACATAGAGTTCAAGTAGAATAAATCCTTATTTCAATCTGACTTAGCATTTTTCGTGTTCACTCCACTCTAATCAAATGCTGAACCATAAAACCAAGAAGAATTGCAGAGTCTGACAGAACTCAAAACTCTCTGGTTTGGCTCCCAGCTGTTTATTTGCTGTGGAGATTCCTGACCTCTTCTCACTGCTTATTTTCTGATTTCTTACACAGCAAAAATTGAATAAATATTTTAACACGGGAAGATGCGATTATTTCCAGAACTCTGGGACAGGGCTGTGCCCTACCTCTTTACAAATTACTCTTGGCAGGCTGGCGAATTTCAAAGGAACTACGCTTATCGTTCCATTTTGTGGAAGCACCAACAGTGAGTTCCTGTCATTTATGCAGAAGACCACTTTTCAGGAACTGTCTGCAAAGTCACCTTCAAGGGATCTGCTCCCCAGACGCCACAGCTTCTCCAGTTTCAGCCCTCTCTTACGCTGTGCTGTTCCTTGAAATGAGGCCAAAACAAGAACGAAGGCAGGCAAAGCTGCCAGCCGCCGAGGAAGCAGTGCAGCCCCGCGCTGCTCTCCAGCCCTCTGGGAAGACGGGGACTAGAACAGCCAAACAGAAACGGAAAGTGCCAGCTGCACTCAATGAAATCCCAGCAAACGCACTCCAGAGGGGCTGATCAAACGTGTCTAAATACAGGTGAGCATTTATTTTAACAAGAGATAACTATTTCCATTTTTCCCCTGGCGTTCTTCGATTCAAAGAAGTGTAAAACCAAGATCTTTTGTAACAGAGGCGGGATGCAAGGAAAGGATTTCCACATGGAGTGCCACATTCAGCACAGAACCTTTGCCAGACTGCAACTTAAAATTCCGAGTTAAACATTTTTAAACAAAGGATATCATGCTGAGTAGTAAGCATGCTGGATCTGTATGGCAAAAAGACAGAAAATTGTGCATTTTCAACTCAGATTGCAATATAAGCAGCAGCAAAGCCTTCTCAAGATTTTGCACTAAAAAAGAATACTGAAAGGTATCTTACTATACTCTGTTTATTTGTAGCGTAATGCTTGCACCCTTTGCAAAGACGCACTAAGCTCCACACACATTCCTGAATTTTATTGCATCTCCTTTCTTTCAGTCATATTCAAAATCTTATGATTTCCTTTTTCACACAGGAACAAACATCCTTTTCAATGAAAAAAGGAAAGCACTTGAACCTATCCACGAAAACCCACAAGGCCCATTCAGAGGAAAGCAAGGTCTCCGTTCCCTCCCCGGCTCCTCGGCACATCCTCTGTTTAGCTGCCGTTCGCTGAAGTGAGCAGTGGGCTCTGTGCAGACATCTTGCCTCCCGCCGAGCACGTGAAGTCACCCTCAGAGGTCTATAGGTCCTGGCAAGGAAACTGGCTCGGGCACAAGCACAGGAAAAGCGGCAGATGGTAAAGTTAAAAATATTCCCAGAGAACGACAGCACCCACCATGCCACCGGATAACAGAGAGGGGACCGCTGCCGCTCGCAGCTCTCCACCAGCCACCTGCTCAGACCATTGGAAGTGAAAAAGCCCTCCCCAAAGAAAGGGCAGCGGGGAAAGAGCTGCAAAGCTCCGCTCAGAAGTCAGCGATGCATGCAGGCAACACGCCGCTGAACGTGCCAGCTCAGCAGGGCAGGAAGCCGGGGAGCGGCACTACAGAACCGTCAGAGCTGTTATCTGGTGTCATCTGTTAAAATCACCTTTATTTGCCATCCTGCGAATACGAAACAGACTTCACTGATGGAACTAAGATGTGCCAGAGAACAACCTACTCCCTCTTCACCTTTTTTCTTAGGGATTTACCTTCTGGAATGCGGCATATGGAAGCCGCGCAAGACTAAGCCTTGAGGGACCTGCATTTCTCAGATTTTGACCTTCCACAGCAGGAAAACAATGGGATTTAATTTCTCCTAACAGGAAACGTTTCTTCTCAAACCAAGTAATGAACTTTTCAACCCTTCTGCACATCTTTGAAAGCAAAAACAAAGCTCTAAAAGCAAATAATAGACTCAATTTGAAACCTGCCAAATTGCCTACATCTGGTTATTGCTCAACATTTCTGGTTAAAATGCTTTATTTTGCTGGAACTGTTTTACAGAACTGACAAAATGTTGGAAATTTTAAAATAACTTGTGTTCGCGTATGAAATGATCACAGCTGCGCTACCTAATTCCACAGCAACACCACCTGGAGAGACATTCCTATAGGCTGCCAATCAGCAACTGCTGTAAACACCCAGATGGCTAATTTTATCACAGGACACAGAGCTGAGACTCACACTGCCGCTCCGCTTTTACTGCTCGCAGCCACAGCGAGGCGCCCAGACAAACTCCTAGAGCGGCAGAGAGGCACGAGGTGGGGATAACCATGCCCCTCTCTGAGAACACCCCTCCATCCCGATCATCCTCATCTCCACCAGAGACAGCTTGACTTGCCTGTGTTGTGGCACCCTGAAACCCCTTCCTGCCCGGAATAACGTTATCAGCAGATACTCACGTAACACCTTATGCTTATTTAGCCTTCCAGTACAAACAAGTTCTTACTATCTGTGTGATCTCCACAAATGTTATAAATAAAACAAAATTTGACATGTCATTGCAATTTATTTTTTCAAGTTGGAGAAACTTTGTCTACATAGATATCTGCATGGTTAAGCTGGTGTAGATAGAGGAAAATTAAGGCTCCCCATCATGGACCATTTTTATACTGCACAGAAGAAACAGATTTCCAACACATTTCAAAAAATAAGCAGAAAATTATCTCTGATAGTTTAAGCAAAAAACTCCAAGAAAAGTATAGATACAGGTAAACTGAAGTATGAATATATCTGGTGAGCATAGATGCAGCTCTTGGATGTTATTCACTGCACTGAAACCTCACTTGGTGACAATCCCGACAAAAGCTAGGCGTGCCTACTGCACCGAGCAAGCCGAGAGCCAGCAAGGCATTACCGTTCTAAACTACGGGAGCGCTCCAGCGGCAGCAGGGGACAGGGGAAGCAGTGGTCGATTGCCATTTCCACTCTCCCTGCCATCCCAATGCTACCACCAGAACATCATCCTCAACACAGTGTTCTTGATCATCTGAACAGCCAGGACTCTGCTGCGAGGTGGGTCACCTGGTGGCAGTTTATGGCTGCTCAGACAGACGGAGACGGGAACGGAATACGCGATGATTCTCATCCTGAGAGCGCAACCAAGCTTTCCTAAAACAGGCACTCACTGTAAAACTGGCAAGACCCCAGTTCTGTTCAGGTTGATTTTGCTCACTGTGCTGCAGCCAGAAGAGTTCTGCTACCCAGCTGTTTCGGTAGCTGCCTCACATTTTTCCTTGGTTTCAAAGCCATGTTTGAGTATCTCCCCACATTGTTGTGACACTACAGCAGCGTCACAGGGAAAACTGTCAGGTAACTGCAGGGAGTTTCATTTTCATTGGAATACTTGGAAAGAAACCATAAACGTTTCAGTCCTAGGTTTGTTTTTCTTGAAATTGCTGAGAGATATTTTACTCCTACATGTTTCAACAACAACAAAAAAAACCAAACCAAAACCAAAAAAAACCCCCCTTTCAATAGAGGATTACTGCTCAAAGAATTAGCTGTTTGCCCTTCACTGTCCAGAGAAACTGCATATTCAAAAAAAGGAAAAGTAACTTACTAAGCATAGATACCTAAGGGGCTATTTACCACAGCCCCTCATCTAGGCTCATCACACTTTGCATATTGGTAATAGTTTACAGATTCACCCTTGAAACTAGGATGAAGTCGTCGCTCACCTTTGGATTAGTTCGCTGCTGCAGTCTTCTCTCTTCCCTCTCTCTCTGCAAACGCTCAAATTCTTCCCTGATTTCAGCCGGAGTCCTCTTCCTTTCCACAACCTGCTCAAAAAGAAATTAAAACCAAAAGATTACCAGAAAGAGGATGTTCAGAGTATTGCACTGCTGACGGGACTGAGGTCTGCTGCATGGTTTATTGCTCTAAGGCATTGCCCCTGCTGCTCTAAGCCACTCCGCATGAATTTCGGTACTCAGTTTGGAAGTAAACTCCTGAGCCAGATCAAATGGCAAGCATGAGAGAAAACCACATGCTTTGAGAGAAGAGAAAATGGTCTTGGTATTTCTATTCCCTGGACAAAACCAGGGCAAGTAGCTTTCAAACCACAAGTGCATGATACTGCAACGCAGGCACTGCCAACAGCTAGCTATTAACTTCTCTACTAGGCGTAGACACAAAAATGAAAACAACTGAAAGTTTCCGGCCTGAGGTAAATGGATTTAAGAAAAAGTTTTGTGATTTTAGGCTAGACTGATTCACTTCCTCACCTTACACATCTCAGGGAATGAGGGTTTTAAACAGGTACGGCTCTAGGCATGGATAGAAAGAGTACTGATTTGGCTCTTCAAAATAAGATCAAGTCTGCCACAAGCAGCAAAAAAGTATCTGCTGCATGCTGCCCCTACTCCATACTTCTTGCTACTAACTCCAAACTTCACCTTGGTACTGACCTGACCCAACGCAGTATGACTCTGCAGCAAGCAGTGTAGTGCAATCAAGTAAGACTGGCAGAGGCTAGCAAGGGGATTTAACAGGAGAACCAGGAATGGACAAGTTCTCTTTCAAAGCCCGTAAAAACCAAACCAACAAAAATCCCTACCCCAAAAAGCACAGGAAGAAAAAGTAATTTCAAACTCAGAGGCTAGCTGATGCTGAAAAAAAAGCTGCAGAAGAAAAAGATGGGACTAGATGGACAATAACGATGCATTTGTATCAGACAAAGATGGTGCCTGTCACAGTAATGTCCTCTTAGGGAACTCTGAATGTCAGGTTTATTGTTCTCTTGTCAAGTGGAAAACCTACGTATTCTTTGACAATCCATCACGGTGTTTCAGCAGAGAGAGACAGAAATAACCAAACAAGGATGCCTTCACACAAGCAGGCATTTATTACCATCAAGGTGGCAGTGCAGCTCAATAAAACAAGAATGTCAGACACAGGCGTGATTAGTCCGTTGCACTGGCCGTAAGGTGCTACATTTCTCTCACCTCCCATCCTTCCATCTCCAGTCCTCTCCTCCCATATATGTCATAGATGGCTCTGGTCTGTGGATCACTAAGCACTGCAAGTTAAAATCAAAAGAGAGGAGAGAACTCAGTTTTCGGTCTTCTCCTCGAATTTCAGACCAACACACTAGTGTTACTTGGAATTCACGCGTAGATCCTCGAAACACATTGGCCTACAGCAGTACCCAATTTTCACATTAACTCCCTTTAATGTTTTCACACTGATTTTCCCCCCCAATAAATTCCTTTTTTCCCTCTTACTTCTAAAATTAAAAAAGTGAAAAGAACGTAAAAGAGACATGCAGACTAGCTGAATGTGCCGCAGGTTTTTTTAATATTGCTTTCTTTGACTGAAGGCTGACATAACCCTCTAACCATCACCGGGATTATCAGCACTTCAACGACAGCAGTCCTTGGAAGCTTTCTGAGGAGGACATCTACCTCTGTCTAGCTTCAAAAGCTCTTTAGTTCTTCGCTCTTCCTTACCATCCCTGCCCACCGATCCTTCCCCGCCCAGTCC
Source organism: Tetrax tetrax (assembly GCA_009806455.1). NCBI lineage: Eukaryota > Metazoa > Chordata > Aves > Otidiformes > Otididae > Tetrax > Tetrax tetrax. The sequence goes on from WHYT01014286.1 coordinate 22,044, forward strand.
AAGCACGTGGACATGCCAGGCACCAAAGGAGGAGTTCACGCCTTGCTGAACATCAACTACAAGGCAACTGCAAAAATGCACGCAGAATGTGCATCTCCCACAAAGTCACCCATTGCAATGGAGAAAATAAAAGACACCGGGAGACTGCAGAACAGTCAGTCTGAAAAAAGACTGCACATAGAATTAAGAACAATCTCTAAAATGTAAGGCATATTTAAATTCATAATCTCTCATACCACACCCTTCATTTAAAAACAAACAAACAAACAAAACCAATCCCCATCAGTATTTTTCCCAGGGTTCCAAAATCAGCTTTATCATTATCATGCATTTCTTGTGACTGTGGAGGAACTGATGAGTCTCCAAGGAGCTGGGCGTGTGTATTAAGGCAAAAAGAGGCTTATTCCAGTAACTGAGCTTTGGTCTGAACTACTTGAAGATTATTGAACTTGCTAAATGTCACAGGCAGATACTTTTTTTTAATGAATTCTGATAAAATAGATCTTTTGTTGCATGATATTAAGAAATGGAAGAGGAGGGGGAGAAAATAGGCAGGAGGTGGGGTGGCTTGTTTTCAAGATGTCAACATTTTTGCTTGCAAAATTATTACACTCCCATTTGGTACTACACGAGCAGCAATTTACACATACATCACAACACACGGCCACGCGAAGCCACAGCATTCAAAGAGAAAGCTGACTCTAACGTGAGACCTACTCACCACATTAAAACGAAATTATTGAGGCATCCTGAGTTTTTATTTCCCACGTCATCAATGTCAGACCTCCCCTGCTCTCTCCAGCTTGCATGTGCCCTAACCCCTAACTAGAGACAATATAAACAACTTCACCCACGTTCAGCTCCAACTGGGAGAAACAAACGCTTATCACCCAGAAAACATGAGAGTATTAAAAAACATAATCAGCTCATCTGTGATGTTTAATAGAGGAATATTTATTGATCATACTGCATTGCTCCCCTGATTGACAGGATAGAAGCAGGAAACAAAACATCACGAAGTATCCACAAATTTAATTATTACTTTGTAATAATATCTATCTTCTTCAAAAAGCATGAAGACACAGCCCTCCTCCTAGAAAACCCCTGAAAACAGTTTCTGCAAACTTCAGGCTTCCACTGACCTTCATAAGCTTGGTGCACAAGGTTAAACAGCCGCTCAGCTTGCGTTTTGAGCTCTGGGTCTCTGTGCTTATCTGGATGGTACAGCATACACAGCCGCCGGTAGGCAGCTTTCAGCTCTTCCTGAGAGGCCTGTGAAAAGGGTGAAAATGGATTAAACTACAACAAACACTATTTTGAAAAGACCGTTCTCAAGACCAGCTCCAAAAGAGAAGTCCATTGGCTATTACATTACACTATTTACACAAAAATCAAAGATGGACTTTTGTTTCATTACAGAAGTTAATAAAATGTTCAATTGCGCACATCGGTATTTTCCACACTATTTATAGCGTAACAAGTGACAGCAACAGTTCATCAGCGCATACCTAGGTATAAAAAGTTACACAAAAAAACCCACACTCAGGCAATCTGTGTTCATACATTATTTTATTAGGCAACTGCTGGCTCCTCCATTCAGTGCAGAAGAGCAAAGAAAAATAAGTCACCTCAGGACAAAAACAGAGATGTACATCAAATTCTACTCGTATTTCAGCCCTAAACCCTGAAGGAGATACACCACCTACCAGAAGCACTGCCTTTCCGGAGCGCTAAAGATAAGAAATGCAAACCTGCAGCTCACAGCCAGGCCTCCGCCGCCACGCTCCCCGGCACCTCCCTCCCCGCACAGCCAGGGCTCTGTGGGGCGCACCACCAGCCCCCCAAAACACGCTCGCCTCTGTGGGCGGGTCACCACAGAACAGAGTGCCTCTAAATGCATCAAGAGGGGAAAAAAACCCCAAACAACCCTGTTCTTTACCACAGCCTGGTATTCGGAATTTCAGACATCGAATTTAAACTCAGCTGAGAAGGGAGAGGAACATACAGGTCTGAAATGGCATTCTTTAATCAAATTAATGACAAATGGTTTAATGTGCTATCGATTACATAATAGAAATGAGCAGTTTCATTTTTCATAAATGCCATGTTCAATAAAATATGAGATTGGGCCTTTCATCATCATCGAATAGCTCGGGTCATTAGTTCAATATTTCATGAGCAACAGCCTCTTAGAAATCGCTAAAGAAATACCGTCGTCATTCCAAATTGCAATGAAACACATAAGTCAGTAGTAATCATATGTAAGTTACATTTTTATTACCAAAATTCCAGGCAAAATTAAAAGGTGCCTCATCTCCCTGTCTGGGGCTTAAACGGCTTCATTTAACATCTCAAGCATGCCACCACGTTTTACTGGACTGAAATCTATAAAAGATTAAACATTTATATACATTTTCACTAGAAAATCGCTGCACCGTAGGCTTACTCTCCTCATCAGGGCTGCAAAGTTCAGTGGTTAACTATTATTTTAAGCTCAGCTGCCACATCACACGAAGTTGGCTCAGCACACGGAAATCGGAGTTCACTGTGTTCCACTGCCACACAGGACAGCAGCATTTAATTTGAATTTAATTAGCAAGGGGTAATTAACAAAGCAACTACCGCTCTCAGTTGGAGTGACTCCCTTGAAGACCATTTTAACTGGGTTTCCAGCTCCCTGCTGCACCAAACCTGAGTTTTCTGCTCTCTAGCGAAGAGCTGAAAGCCTGGCTGAGTTAACTATTAAGCCTCTGCTGCTGATCTCGCAAGCCGTCGCAACCCTTGCGCAGCTCCTACCTCTTTCTCGTAACCTCTGCATCTGCACGCTGCTGACGCTTGGGAGGGTGAATTACAAAAGCTGTAGAGCGATCTAAAACTACGGCCCGTCGGCTTTTGACAAGAGTTTAGCTTGAGTCACACAGCAGTTCTTCTGAAAAGAGCACGCTGTACCGCGGAGCGTTGCAGCTATGTCAACAGAGCTACTGTCACACATTTTTCCTGCAGAAACACAGAAGATTTCCACAGATGAGATTTCCACACAGGAAAGTGCCACCGAGGCCACGGGGACTGACACTAACTCCAAAGACATTTTCAAAGCTATCAGGCTGAACTGCTTCCAAGTCCTGAACACCCGTTATATGCGGGGGTGGTAGCTCAGTAAAAGCCTTCTTCAGCTCGGATGGTCAGCATCTAGGCCGAGGTGTCGAAGCTGAAGTCTGTACGTCTCCGCGCACACCTGCAGACAGCGTACGGCAGCGCGTCTGACAGGCAAGCTACAGCACCGCCTGCACCTTCCCCTCCTCGGCGGGCTGCCTAGTGTTACTGTAAAGCTGTGCTTCCCCTCCCTGGGTCCCACTGCTCCAGAGCAACAAACCTGCACGAGCTGACACCGACCCCTCCTTAAGGGGAGCCACCGAGCCTCCTTTTGTGCCGAGGAGCTTTGCAAAAGACGCGGGTGTCTCCAGTCTGGAGACGTCTGGGCCGTCCCCGAAGCGCGGACGGGAACAAGACCGAGCGCGTACGGGCACGGAGCTGAGCCCGGGCCGGCGCTGCCGAGCGCCCCGACAGCCCGCACCGGCGCTCCCCGCCCCGCCGCACACCGAGCGGCCCCGCCGCGGCTCGCGCTGCTCCCGCCCAGCCCGGGCCCAGGACGCGCGGAGGCCGCGGCGCGGCCTGCCCAGGCGGGCACCGGGGTCACGGCCCGCCCGGCCCCGCCGCTCCGCCCCGCCGCGGCGCCCCGCCGCCCGGTCCCGCCGCCCGCCGCCGCCGCCGCCGCCAGGCGCACCTCCCGCCGCACGTTGAGCAGCGCGTAGTAGTCCTCGTTGTCCGGCACCTCCTCGCCCAAGGCCGCCGCCATCTTCCCGACCTCTCACCCCGCGCCGCCGCGCGGCCGGGCGTGGCGGCGCCGCTGGCTGCCGCGCCCCCTAGCGGCCCGGCGGGCCGGGCCCCCGCGCATGCGCCCAGGTGCGAGCGCGCCGGCGCCGCCTGCGCATGCGTGGCCAGGCCCCGCCCCCGAGAGAGCCGCGAGGCGAGGCGAGGCGGGCGGCGGCGTGCGCGGGATGGCGCGGTGAGTGCCCGCCCGGTGACCGGCC
>WHYT01014286.1:26154-41471 GCA_009806455.1 Tetrax tetrax
TAAGAGGCGGCGGGGCGGTGCCGCCCGCCCTGCCGGGCCTCCCGCGGCGGAGCCGGGCCTCCCGCGGCGGAGCCGGGCCTCCCGCGGCGGAGCCGGGCCTCCCGCGGCGGAGCCGGGCCTCCCGCGGCGGAGCCGGGCCTCCCCGGCCGGCGCTGTGGCGGCGTGGCGCGGTTTGGCGCTGCGGGGCCGCCCCGGTCCGCGGGACCCGTGCTGTCCCGTACCCCGCTGCCTGCGGGACCCGGGTTTCGTGCGCGGCCCTGAAGCCTGTTGCCTGGGGGATTTCCAGCCGCGCTGTGACCGAAGCGTCTGTGTTTCGCGTGCTCACTCCTGGCCCTTGCGAGGTTGACTTGCAGAGTTCCCCGAGAAACCGTGCGGCCCGTTACCGCGCAGTATCATCGGGTCAGATCTGCAGCCTTGCACAGAATACGAAGGTGAGCGAAAGATTAGCTCAGCGGTGTTAAAGCTGCTGGCACGGAACAGCCAGCCGGGAGCAAACCACGGCTAGACCTTGTTCTCATCGCCGGTATAAACGTGGAGCACTTTTCTCTGGGTCGATAGCACTGCTTTGGCTGTTCACCACAGAGCAGAGAAGGTGGCCCTAGAGTCTGTGCTGTGTTGCAAAAAGTCTTGATGGTGGGTTAATCACAAAAGGGTGGTCACCGAGTGTCATGCAGTAGTGAAATGGGAGGAGGTGCCCCAAAAGTGTGAGGAGCAGAGGGAATTTTTAGCAGAAGGGCTTCCTGGTCTGTGCTTTAACCTGTGCCTTGTTATAAAGCGTGCTGATGGACAGACTTGGTGTTTGTTGGCATTATTGCTGTGATGAGGTGTCCAGGAAGAAAAATAAGGCCTTTCCTGCTCAGGGTTGGATGTTCCCCAGTGGCTGGGTCTGATGTTTGTGTAGGGGCTGCTGGAGTGATTTCAGGGTACTGCTGTCCTGAAGAGGAGCTTTGGAGAGACTGCTTGTTAACACCTCAGTGGTCTAATGTGAAGCTGAAACTGTGTTTTCCCATTCCAAAGCTCAGCTAATCTGTTCTGTTTTTTATCTTCATATAACTTTTGTTTGAAAGCAGGATTGTTTTAATATTTAATAGTTTCTTTTCTGATCCAAGGGTAGTTAACAAAGAAGTATTGATCGTGTTACGGAAGTCCCTCTGCACTCGTAGTGAGATGCAGTGCTTGGAACCAGAGGTCCACGAAGGCTCACGTTCTGGGAAACCACGTAGAAATGGGTTTGTTGTACACAAACACCTGGCAGCGTGCTTTTCCTGAATGAACCCACCTGCTAGACACACTTTTATTTTTTTTCCACGTGGTTTAGGAGTCATTGACTTTGTGCAAAAATGCAAAGACGACTTGAGGATGTCAGTTGCTGTGGCAACACTATTTCCCGTGGATTTTGGTCCTGTGCTCTTTTTCCAGCGTGACTTGGGAGTTCTGTGGTCCTCAGAGATGTTAGTGGCAGAGTTACTGGGAAGCCTTCCCTTAGCAGATTGATCTAACACTTTCCTAAAAGACACAGCTGCTTGCTGCCAGCTCTGGCTGCAGTTTCTCATGCATCACAGATGATTCAGGGGAATTTTTTGGGAAGAGTCCACAGATGTCACATCTTGGCAGGGAAATATAGGAAGAGAGAAATAGGACTTCAGGGAGCTAAATATGAACTGTGCTTTCTAAGCATGTAGAGAGAGCTCTTTAAAACTCTAAATTATAACAGAAAATGTAACATCTATGGCAAAAAGCAATTTCGGGGAGGAGGGGAGAAATAAAAAAAAAAAAAAGAGAAGGGCTTGTTTTGTAGTTTACTGATTTGCCAAGTTTCTGTTCAGGGTGCAGTGCTCCTCTTGCCCACATCGCTACTCACCAGTTCCTCATGCCGCACGAGAAAGCGTGGTGGTGCTGTGTGGGACACGAGCCTTGCGCCGAGAGCAGCAGACCCCAGGAACCCATGGGGTTAGCCCACCCCCGTGCTGTCAGACCGTGCCCCAGTGGGTGTAGTGGGCTCTTCTGTAAACTGGGAGTAGCCTTACTGGTGTCCTGGTGCAGCACTGGCATTTTCCAGAGGTCACAGTCTGTCGGTTTGTCTCGTCCTCAGATGTAATTGTTGGGGTTCCTTCCTAGAGTGGGCCGTGCGATCCATGGAAATACAAGAAACTCTCACTGTCACCTGTTTTTTCCCTAAGCTTTACTGTCCTAGAGGTTTTAATAGTCGGGAAAGAAGCCGTGTGCTGTGTTGAAAGGACATTGAGCCCACACCCAGAAAGGCAGTTGAGCGTAAGGATCCTGAACCAGGATTCCTCGCTTAAGGGGCCAAGGTCGTAGGCTCGGGCAGGAGCTGGTTCTGGGTAAGCGGTGGGTCGCGGAACGTGCTTGGAAGGCTTTTCAGGAGGGCACGTATAGTCTATCTGGACACCTTGGAAGGATGCCTCCGAAGTGCCAGCGTTTCTGAGCGTAGGCACCAGTGAACAGTGCTGCTTGGTGAAAAATGGGGCAGCCACTCTGAGCGTCCCTGTCTGGAAAACTGCTTTTGGAGCTAAAAGTTGATTTTTTTTTTTTTTTTTTTTTTTTTTTTTAAGCTTAGAGCACGATCTGTGCTTGCCTTTCTCTGGGACTCCTCCACAAGGTGCGGAGCTGTTCCAGAATTTATTTACTTCTGCTGCTTTAGAGCCAGAGGTACAGAGATTCCTTCCATCTACCACATCTTCCGTCTGAGCTAGTGGGCTGGATGAGGAACCATCTTCCCTAGTCTGGAGAGAGCGGCAAGGGACTGTGAGGAGGCCTTGTTTAGCAGATTTTCTCAGTAACTGAAATCCTGTAGTCATTGCTGGAAAATTGCCCCCGCACAAAGTGTTTTTGCTAATATTAACTTTAGTTCCATCTCAGCTCAATGGAGGGAAAAACTAGAAAGTGCCATAAATTTGGCCGAGGTTGTCAAAGCTGTCAAATTACCCCCTGATAAAGCTGCTGCCTCCTAATGATTGCAGCCATCAGCCAGAGAGGAAATGTATGCCGATGGGCCTGCCAGCGCCAGGGTTCAACGCTGTTAGACTTCTAATGTAGTGGCATCTGGGGGCTCTTTGGCTCCAGCGGAGGGTGAAGCTCTGAGCGGAGTTATTTCTTCAAAAAAAAAAAAAAAGTAATAAATCCAAGGATGTAGACTAGCACACTACTCCTCTCTTATCAGCCAGATGAATGCTGACTACTAAATTTTAACAAAGTCTTCCTTGGTCCCGTTTGTTAGTATTGGGAGTCCGCAGAGATGATGTCTTTTCACAAATAAAGGATGCCATCGATTTTCTGTTGCTGTTGTCCTGAAATGTGCACAGTGTGTCTGTGGAGCAGTGACAATCCTCCGTCGCTAGCTTTATGGCAAAAGAATGGTTATTGAATCTCTTCCCATAAAATATAATCTCTTTCTCTCTTCCAGAATTTGCCAGCCCCTGTGGGAGTCTCTCATGTTATCTCTTAGAGAAAATTGATTTTTTTTTTTTTTGTCTCTGTTTTGTACAGTGGTGTTTAGTTTTATTTTTAATTTGGCTCGTGTGATACGAAATGAAGGCTTCCCCAACATTAAGCGTACTTTCTCGGTGTTGTACTGCTGCTTTTTCATATAGGTTAACTCTTTCAGAATGTTTTAAAATAAAATAAAGATGTTTGCTTGGCACAAGTTTCTTGTTGCTGGGAGTTTTTTTTTCTCTGAATGAGTCATTTCCCTGCTCTTTCTTTCCAGGCAGGTCTGAGGTACTGACAGCTTTTCAGCTGCGTACAGGTAAATTCAGGGTAAGTTTCTAGAGTCAGCGCAGGCTGATTGATTTCAGATGAAGGACGCCGTAGCAGAGAACACAACTTGCACTACTGCCTGCTCAAGGAGCAGTTATCTTTGAACTTGAGCAGTGGCAGAAATACTCTGTCAGTTTTGTCCTTTCCTCTGTGTAGCAAATGACTGATGGTGGGACTTTTTCCTTTCAGGGAGGAAACGGCAACATGAATTCCTAGATGATGAGTAGGATGCCAAAGCCAGAGATGACAGTGCTCTTGAAGAAATGCTGGGTAGAACAAAAAGGTAAAAGGAACAGCTAATCGAGTGCGTTTTGGAGCCTGCGGGACTTCGTGCGGTACCTTCCCTCATGAGGCAAATGGCACACCCCCTCACACCACAGCTGAGCGTTCTGAGTTCCCTCCTCCTCCACGTTGCATGAAGGCCCGGTGAAGCCCCTCACTCCTCACCTGCTCTTCCTGCGCTCGGGCTCTCCCCAAAGCTGTGTCGTTCTGTACCCAAAACCCCCGTCAGTCTCACACTCTCAAATGTCCTTGCACGCGCGTGCTTTCGGGTTCAGCAGCTGGCTCATCCCGACCTCAGCTCACACTGCCAGTCAGACCGAGTTGTTTACTGCTGTGTTTTGTGATGAGGACGAAAAGGGAAATAAGAGATTAATTCAGCTGGTTAATTTGCAGCCTGTGCCTTTCTCCTGAGGTGACGGTTCAGTGCCTGTCCCGTCTTCTGACTTGAACCTGGGCAGATACACGTGGTTAAAATGTTTGAAATGTGTTGCAAACAAGCTGCCTCCGTGAGGACTGAATTGCTTCCTGCTACTCTGATGCTTTTTACTGCATTTTGTGTTAATGCTGTTGAGATGCCCAACGGAATCACTTCTTACTGGCTCTGTTGTTCTGAGAAATTATCTCTGTAACTGGTGCGTGGTAGTGCGGTTGGGGAGTTTGGGAACCGGGAGGCAGGTTTAATCACGCCGTGCAGTAGGAAAGCCTTCGTTACACCCGTCCGATGGCAGCAGAAGTGCCCGAACCAGCTGACAAGAACCAAGAAAGTCTTCATTAGTAATGTAGCTCTCCTTGGGATACATTCGTGCTTGTTTATGGAAGACTGACCTTAATCCCCCAGAAGTCAAAAGCAAACATTCTCCTTGAAATCGTTCCAGGTTTGTAGTAATTATCTGCGTGTTGGCCCCTGCCTCTGGGCTCTTTCTGGCAGTGAGTGTGTGGGACGGGGTCATTTCTGTGGCAAGCAACAGGTCTCGACAGTACGAGAAGCAGGATGAGATGTGCACGGTTGATATCTGTAAATGACAGTCCTGTTCTGCTGGAAGTGTCACCTTTAAAGTGACAACCAGGGAGCAGTTTGCTGTAGTTTAGGTGTTGCTGCCAGTTGTAACTTTTGTGTGCTTAAACTGTTTCTAATCAAGATCGGGTCTGTCACACAGAGCCCTGTGCAGGGCAGGGTTATGGTGTGCTACCACCACAGCCTTTCCTGAAGATCCTTCGTGCAGGTTTGACAGTGTCAGAAATCGTTTCTTCAGGCTGATTTGTACTGCTGGGAGAGCTGGAGGATCCAGCAATTCCGTATGCGCACTGGGCGTATGGGAAGGGAGACGCTGGCTCTCCGCTGACCTTTGGCACCTCGTTGTTTCCCACTAACGTGTGTTTCCTGTGGCAGCATGGCTTAAATCAGCGCCTCTGGCGTCTTCGGATCCTTTCAGCCGCGTGCGTGAAGAGCCTGTCATGGGGACAGAGCTCTGCGTTAGGGCATCCCTTTCACCTGGCAGAAGCTGTCCTCACAGCACGCAGAGCTTGCCAGAAAGCCAACCTTATGCTCTTTGAAGATGAGAAACATACAGGAATTACTTACAGATGCCATTTTCCATGGATAGCCCTCTGGATTGCGTGCAGTGTTGGTGGCTGGAAGCTGGGACTTGGTTCCCTACCAGCTCTTCTCTCTCCAAAATCAGGCTCCAACTTACCCCCAGGAGAATAGTTCTCTGTGAAGTCGATGACTTCTTCTCCTGTGTCAGAGAGACTATAATTTGGGCTCAAGTCTACAGTTCGATTTTTGCCTCTATTTAGAAAAATACTTTCCCATTGTTGCCATGATAAGGAGCTGCTCTGGATGATACAGATTTCCTAAAATCCGTGTTATGGTTAGGCTACATGGTGTCGCAGGGGAGGAGCAACACCAGATTCAACTCTTTTGGTGAAAAACTAGGAATTGTCCCATGTCATTTGGTCAATGTAACCATGTCTGAAGTATTGTATAAATATCATATGAAATACAGATTGTTTTTTTTCTGAACGGTTGTAACTTGCATTAGCTATCATACAGTTAGAATATATGATGATACAATTCTTAATGACACTAGAGTTGAGAATTCAGGCATACCTAAAATAGTAATTAGTAAATTTCTGTTGTCAATCCATATTTTGGGAGATCTGATAGTTTTGTTCATTCCCTTATGTGTTAAGGCTGTTGGTGTATTATTCACCTACTTCTGTAAACGTGGATGTAAATCTGTTAGACTCTTTGAGTCTGGAAACTCTTCACCATCAGTCTGGAAAGCTTTAAATCTGCTAAAATTGGAGCTCAGTCAGTGTTGGCAAGGAGCTGCGTCCCTACGGTTGTACCGGTCCCCCAGAGCCAGGACCTGTAGCTATTCCCTGTTCCTCCCGCTCGCTGCTGGGGCCGGCGTGGCTCAGTGGTGGACGGCAGCACTCTAAGTCTGGCCCCGCGGACGGTGAAACGGAGGGCGGGGAGCTGTGTTTGGTGTGTGCTGCGGTTTCGGCAAGGAGTACCGTGCACGCGTTGCGTTCCTGTTCACGCTGCTGGACATGAGCTCGCAAGATGCGTGGTGCTACTGCTTTAAGGTGGCGAGCGGCCACCATCTGTGCTCAGCGTCGCCTCTGCCAGCTCCGGCATCGCTGCACGTGCTGTCAGCTCGGCAGTGGCTGGAAAGCTCAGATAGGACCAGATTTGGCATCAGCACAATCACTTCTGCGGGCGTTGTGCTTCGCATGTTGCCAGCTCCTCGCTGTTTCTTCATTCTTCCAGCACGTGGTATTTTATATGACCCTGAGGATAGACAGTTGCCTACTAGACTAGCGTGTGGTTTTTTGGTTTGTTGGGTTTTTTTTTCCCCCTCAGTCTTGTCAGCATTCAGGTTTTCAATTGCTGGAGAGCCCTGGGAAATACATACTCGATTTTGCTTGCTGTCCAGCTGATGCTTTGTCTTGCTGGAGTTGGTGAGAGGAGGCAGCGGTGGGAGTTGGTGTGCTGTTACTCATTCAGGTGATGCGGTCTGATGGGCAGAGCTGGTAGAAGATGCTTATCTAAGAGAGAACCGCATCCAGTCGTTGGGGGTTGTGTAGCCTCACCTCGCCACTTGATGCAAATTCTCTTACTCGAGAGCAGGCAGAGCTTTTCGGAGTGCCTCGTACTGCGTTTGTGTTTAGCGCGCCTTGCAAGCGTGTAACACAGGAAGGGGAATCACTCACTCGCGTATTTTGATCTTGGAGTTGAGCCTTCCTCCTTTTCTGTAAGTGGTTAGTCAGGCAACATTTCTTAGTCATTGTGGATGCCTACCACTAATGCAGCTCTGGCTTGATGGGATTAGTGTGGCTAACGAGCTGTTTAGAACAGGTCAGTAAATAAGGGCTTTGGTGGAGCCGGTGCGCAGGGAGGGAAAGGCTAAGAAGTCCCGCTGTGATTGGGACAGTTTTCTTTGAGTGCCATCACACCAGTTATTCCCGGTGAAGGGCAGCGTTTTCAGCATTTCTTAATCATCATTGCCCATACAAAACCGACGTTCATTGGAAGTGCCTACCTGGCCACTTTGAACGAAATTCCCGCAGGGAGAGAAGCTGCCGCTGACGGAGGTGTGGCGGCTCTAAGAGGCTAGCTCAGCTAGCACCAGGTTGTCACGTGCCTTATTTTCCCAAAGAAGTGCACGCTTTGGGATTAATTAAACTCTTCTCAGTCTGTACAGCAGTGTAACCTTTCTTTTATGCATTTTAGGACTTGCACCTTGTAAAAAGTCAAGTGTGCTATCTGCGTGGCCCCAAGGTGAAGACTTGGGGTAGAATTACCTTCGATCTTGAAATGAAAGAGGCTTGCAGCGCTTGTCAGCGTGTCACGTGGCCCAAAGCGCTGGCAGAGCTCAAGCACGGAGGTGTTCAGCTGCAGATCCTACACTCTCCGCAGAAGAGAGAGCTCTGTCTTTCTCAGTCTTTAAGACTTTGGTGGTGAAGTGGCTTCTACCTGGTGCTTTCAACAGGCCTTCAACCACGTGCAGTTCGCGTAGGTCAGATCTCTTACCTTGCAGATCTGTTTCTGAAATGGGCTTTCCAGGCTTGTCTTCCAGGGGACTGCCCACTTCCATCAATCCCATACTGATTTCTGCAACTAAGATCTGTTTACTTTTTATCCTTCTAGTTGATTTTTGATCTATCAGTAATCCTACAGAAGGATTAACTTACAGTTTTAATATTATTGTAAATCTACTTATTTTCTTTTAGGCAGGAAGAGGTGTTATAAAAATTGACATTGTGCAACGTGAGGTCACGGGTTTTACTGTTTAATCAGAGATGGAAGTTGAAAGACATCATTCCAAAGATAAAAGCTAATTCCAATGTTAATAGTTCTCTTACCAGCTAAAAGTAAGTAGTTCTCTTACCAGCTAAAAGTAAGTAGTTCTCTTACCAGCTAAAAGTAAGTAATTTTATGTGTAATTCTTTTCTTTAGGAGCTCTTGCTAATTTTGAATGCCTCTCCCACTCTAAGGAATCGGTGGAAGTTATTTTAGGCTGCATTTTGTGGGTTGGCAGTGTGTACCTACTCCTTGGGCAGCGCTGTGGTGTTGCTCAGTGTTGGGTGGTGAGGTCTTTTCAGCACCGTGAGAATGGCAGAGTTGCGGTCGTTTGGAGCAAATCTTTAAAGTGAGCATGACGGGCTGTTCTAGATGTAGGCATGGGTAAAGAGAATGTTGTGGATCTCCTGTAAATATTCAGGTGAGGTTATGCTAACTTCTGGTTTTGGGAGATACCGTGCATTGTGTCCCTGGCAGAAACAGCCCTTTAGATAAATGTTAAATATAGACTGATGCTGTCAAAAAAAGAGAACGCATATCACTTAACACTGAAAGTGACACTTCATAAGGACCTTTTTCAATTTATAGTTCAATAAAAAGGGTAATCTGTGTAGGGATATTTTGTCCTTGCCTACAATTCTGCAGTTCTGACAGGATCACGTTGCTGGTTTTACCTTCATGCTGTCCCAGGCTGAAATACTTCATATTTAACACTCTGCGTTCTGTGAATAATTGACCTGCCTGTCTTAGCAACTGAAGATCCGCAGCAAATTGTATTGTTGTTGAATAACAGGGTTGTTCTGCATTCTTTACGCCTTTACATCTTAATTTTCGCTCTGCTACTAAGAGTGTAGGAACTGATTTAAGCCAGGAAATAAAGTGTTACTGTTCAGGCCCTTCAGGGGAGGAAGTTCAAGGGAAAGTCAGGAACTCGCAGATGACACCATCTGAGTAGAGACTAGCTCTTTCTGCGTATTTCCTGCACGTACTGTTTGTACGTATTTCTCATTCCAAGTCATGCGGGAAACAATTGTTTGAATGGTTGGGCAAGGTTTGGGCAAATCTAGAGAGAAAACTCTGCTCACTTAGAAAACTTAGCTAAAACTAATAAGAAAATATTAAAACAATCATAGTTTACAAGAACTACTGCGTATCCTTGATGCCAGAGAAGAAAGGTTTTGTGCCATAAGGCATCGGACAGGCACAGGAGATAATTTGAGTAGCTGCACCGCCATAAAACCACTGTAAGCAAATCACAATTGATACCAGTTTGTGATGCTGAAATTATACTTCCATTTGGTTTATCTATTCATACATCATGATGAAAAAAGTCAGGGAAGTTCCTTCTCATTGTGAATTTATAGCATGGCAGAACCCAGTCATGGTGGAGTCCTTTAAAGATTTGAGATAATTATTTCAACAATTGTGCTTTTTAATTGAAAACATGAGTGCTTTATTGCTCGTTAATGATTCTTCTGTGTTATGCAAACACAGAATAAATTGTACACAGACCGGATGAATGGAGACTTGCTCTGGTAACTCCGGGACAGGTTTTGGGCAAAGGGCAGAGCCTGGGTGGTGCTGTCACCAAAAGTTCCTGGGGAGCAGACTGACTCAGATACATTTGACTTTGCCTTTGGCCTCCAGTTCCTGAATCTACGTGGCTTTGAACACCTCCTGCCTCTGCTACAGTCATCAGTTTCTCTTCCTTTGGTTTTCCTTGTGTTCTTCCGTCGTCATCTGCCATTACTCACTCTTCAGTGCCTGGGGCTGACACTTTCGTACCTTGGTGACTAAAGTTTGGCTCCTAGATCCATATTTATCCAGTTAACATAGACAGCAGTCTGACTTCAGAGAAGTGTCCTGGAAAAGTGTTTAAAGGTAGGAACAGAAATTTAGGGCCGTACCTTTAGGGATCTGAGACTTGAACATACTTTCCCATTATTTGTTTCAACTGTTGCTAGAGATCTGATATTAAACCAACCTGAAGATTATACTATCTTGTACATGTTGAAGGGAAAAAAAGAAAAATGGAAAGCAGGCTTTTCCTCAAGCAGCACTGGTTACTGCGTGGGTTTCCGTACGTGCTGGCGGCCGGGATTCAATGAGCTGGCGCTGCCACCTCTGAGCAGCGCTTCCTGGCCAGTCTCCAGCTGGGAGCTGCTCATCCCCTGCCCTGAGCAGAGCCAGCTGTGCACCAGCGTTACGCGTGAGAGCTTTGCCTTACTGAGTGTTGTAGGATTTACACTTTCTTCTTGTTTCTTAGGTACTAAGTGCAGTTTTACATACTAGCAGGGGAGCAGGGTTAGGAAGTGGGGGGGAAAACATTCCCAGAGAGCAGCAGCCAGGCTATACAGCCTGTTACAGGACAACGACAGCTTAAAAAAACAAAACAAAATCCTTCCGTGTACCTCAGTGAAGACTGCACTGAAATGATAACTGAGGCCACCATGGATGATAGTCATATTGCCTCCTTAAACTGAATAACTTGATTGTCTTCTTATAACAGAAAGCAAAGAGAAATGTCCTGAATATACTGTAGGTAATTGTCTTTACTAAATCTAGCCCAGCATTTATGAGCATTGTATATATTATTTGACTTTGCCAGAATTACAGAAACGGGGGGAAAAGTTGTTAATGTAAGCTGACTACCAGAGTAAATCACAGCCTAATTATTCTTTTTTTTTCCTGCCTAAATTAGAATTTGATATACTGGTCAATAGACATTTTCTTTAATTTTTGAGACATAATTTCTAATAGCTAATCCAAACGGATTGGCAAAAGTTGTTGCAGAATTGAAAAAAATAAATTATCTGAATTTTATGGTGACTTACTAGTAAATCCCCTTAGTTGGAAGCTTTAATTTACCTCATATTTCAGTTTTTTCTCCTCTAACTTGTTTATGGGTGTATATTAGAGCAAAATAACTGTTATTTTCTTAGTGCCACTGGGGTGCTTGGAGCATGAACCAAAGTGAGGACAGACCCTGTCCTGTTCTCCTAGGGAAATAAAGGGCTGAGGACTGCAGAGGAAGGAACAGGGGGCTTGTGGCAGAGGCAGCGCACCGCAGCGCACGGCGTGGCAGGCGTTCTCCGTGGCACCGCTGGCTGCAGCGAAACGCTGGAGGTTGGCACCCACGTGAGTCAGTTCTGAAGCTTTTGACGTGGTGCTGGAATAAATGGGGCTCCAGCACTGCAACCCCCCCGGGCGGCCTCGTGTCACTCTTCTGGACTGGGTGCCGGTGTGGAGGAACAAAGCACTTCTGCCTTTGTTCTTGGTTAAACAGTGAAACGCTGTGCTTAGTGTTGAGGCTACTGGCTTTAATATCTGCAAAACCTTTATGAGGCTTTGCACAGCAAAAACATCTTTCCTCCAGGGCCCATTAAAATGGCGTGGGCTCTGGAGTTATGCCTCGGTTTAGTCTGCTGTAAATTCCCTATAGCTAATAGAGTTTTACCAGAGATTATTTGAATGTAGGATTTATGTTTCTGAGGGAAATGAATGGGCTCAGAACTGCAGAAGGAACGGGGAGAAGAATGCATCCAAAGCCCAGAATATGGAAGACGACCCAGTTCGGCCCCCTGCCAGGGTAGCATGCCGTTGCGCCCATTCCAAGGGTAACTCCGTGTCTTTAGTTCCTGGTAACGTATATTCTTCTTCAACTTCCACGCGTCAGTTTGGGCAAGGTATTTGGATGGTAGAGCCCTAAAGAGTGTACTTCTCTGGAGAACCTTTCTGGAGAAATGCATGTTTTGGGATATTTCCCTGGGTTTGATGAACTTGGGAAGTGGCAATTCCCATTTCATAAATGCCGTGAAGTAACAGTGGATTGATACATGCACGTTGACCTGGCTAAGTCTTGGGCTTATTCCTAGAAGAAATGGCTTTTGATTCTGTAAGTGGAGAGAGGAAAGGGCAAGACCATTTCATTTCTATCATTGTGATGGTTTTTTTTTCCAGCATCTCTATTTGCACTTTTAAGAGTATTTTTGTAAAAACACTTGGCATTCCTTGCTTCTAAATCATGGAGTAACTTTGTGCACACAATTCAAAAGAAATGGGGTTCCAACATTGTCTTTATAGCTATTAAAACTGTCTGAATTGTTTTGCTTTTTGATGCTTGCCATAGCAACAGTGGATGTATAATTCGCTGGATATCCGTAACAGGATATTTGAATATACTCTTTACGGTTTTACTTTTGCATATCACTAGGCATGCCAAATCATCCCATTAACCCAATTAACCAAGCCAGACCCACATCTGCCATGGAATGACAATGAAGAGGTTTTTAAAGAACTTGGTATTTCACCTCCCTCTTCACAAAAAAATCCCAAACACCGTACATCAGAATAGCGCAGCTTTTATCAGCATGCTGTTAAAAATTTATTCAGGATTCAGACTGCAGGAACTCCTGGCAGATCTACTTTCTTGCTGCTTATCAGCTGGAGGTAGCTTTGTGTTTGCACCCTCAGAAAGGTAAGACTGAGTCAGTTTATCCTGTACCATCCACGCACAGAATCTTTTGTGGTTCGGTACCTCGGTGCCTTAATAGTGATGAGACCTTTGATTTTTAAACAGTGGGGAGCACCAGCAGCGCTTCAATTCAAATGGCTTCTTCCTTATCATTTTATTGCACAGGGAATTAAATGAAAATATTTGGGACTTTGCTGGCATGTTTAATGAAGAGTCTGTGTTCAAGTAGCATCCATAATATTACAGAGATCGCATTGCTGTAATAACCTATATGCTACGGTTAAAATTATAGAGGATTTCAGGGATAAAAGATCCAGTTGATGAGGGTTTTTTTTCTCCTGGTAGAAAAGCTTATATTGAGGAAGAGTATGAGTTTATTAGCCGTATGTAGCAGAGTTCATACGCTACCTCAATAACTCGTTAAAAATGCCTTATTTGTCCTCATCCATGCAAATTCTGGCCATCTTCATGGACCAGGAAGGATCTAGAAAGCCAGACAGTGCTCTCGAAGACACTTCCTAGAGCAGGTTGCACGCTGCTGTAGAGCCAAGGTGGGCTGTGTCAGTTCTGAACGTGGAGCTGTTACCAGGCGGTTCAGCGGCAGTTCCCTCTTCCCAGACTGTAGTGGCTGGCATCCTGAACAACCTTGTCAGTCAGACCACGTGGACCTCGTTACTCTAATGAGCCCTAGAAGCACATAAGGAACTATTTGAGCTTTGGAGAGAAGAGAGGTGGACACATGGTGCGCACATGGAGCTGCTCTCGCATTTAATGACGTTTGTGGGTGACCTGGAGGTCTGGCCCTGTGTGGATACCTTGGGGTTACTTGTTCTCAAGAGCACGGGAGGGCGCGTTTCAGCCACACGCATTGCTGTCTGCAAAACCCAGTCCGAGTAGTCCTGCGGCGTTACTGTGTTTGATAGCAGAGTGAGAATCTTTGTAACTCAGAGGAGGTGCGTTAGTGCCACCATTTCTCTCCTCTCCTTTTCGTTACGTGCTCCTGCCTGAATATCCAAGTGGAAGCTCAAGCCCCTTCTGAATACCAGCCTGGCGTTAATCTTGGCAGGAGACGGACGTGCTGGGAGATACGCTGGTGCAGAGGAGACAGGCAGTGGGTAGGACTGGCACTGCAGGCACCGCAGGCTGTGCTGCTTGGCTCGTCCCGGTGCCCGTTTCTTGCTGAAGAAGAGAGAGCGAGGCTGGTCTGTGCGCGGGGGCTAGACACTGGCACCTGCCGCTCGGTGTGGAGGCCTGGGATGAGTGCAGCACGGGCTAGCCCTCTGCCCTTAGGAAGATGTCACCTAAACATCTGATGACTTGCATCAGGAAATTGACTGCTGTCCCCTCAGTGCAGAGGGATACCTACTTTAATCTAGTATTCTTATTTTGCTGTAATGCAAACTGTGAGGAGCACCAACTGTATGGCTACCTTGTGTCTCCGCAAAAGGTATGGATCATCTCGGAAGAATATCCAAGGAGAGACAGAAATTCCCTAGAACTCATCAAGAAAATGATAGCTCTTTGCCAGTGTGGCAACTAGAAAAGTTTCCAGTGTATCTTGAACAGCTGAAGGAAACAATTACTGCAGCTGCATTAATATTTGTGTGTATTTAGAGGACAGAGTGTACTAGATTAGCTTTATGACCGCCGGGAGTGAGCCTGTCATTCTAGAGCCTCTTCATCAATGTGCCTTTCACGCTCCATGAGATTAGCGGCCGCTGAAAATAGGAAAAAGGAATTTTCCTTTCTTCTGTGTTCGAAGAGACCCATCACACCACACTCCTCTTTCATCTTGGCTCAGAAATGGCTTCGGTCCTTAGCAAAACCAGAAAGCCAACAGGTCTTTTTAAAAAGTTCCACTCTCGTGAGGATCTAAGGGAGAATATCCTTTTTGTGCGTTGAGTCACACACATCAGAGGAAACAGCGTTTCCATCGTCATTTGCATTGCGCAGGCAGTAGATGTGGTCCAGCTACGTGGAGCTCTGCTTCAGGGCAGCAGTGCCAGTGCCGCTCAGGCGCTGGCAGAGGGGGGGAGAAAGCTCGGCCGGGCAAAGGAACCTCTCTTCGCAGCACCTTCTGTTTTTAAAAGGACACAGCGATTTTCTTGCGTTTGTGGGAGGCTTTTAACAGCTGCCGGGGCGCGGGGCCGGGAGGGGTCTGTGCGGCTGCAACCCGCCGGCCCTCGTCACAGCCTCCTTCCCCTCGGGCTTCCGACGCCGCTGCAGCTCGGGGGAACAGCCGGGGAGCAGCCTCTGCGGCCCTGGCTGCCGGGGCTCGGCCGCGCCGCGCGGGACCGGGGCGGGGCGGCGCGGGCCCAGCGCCACCGCTACCGACGGCCGCTGTCCTGCCCGCTCCCCTCCTGTTTTCAAAGCAGGCGTGGGAGATCCTCAGCGCGGGGCTTTGCTCGCTCGCTCGCGGGAGAACCGCGGCTCCTCCGTTCCGTGCAGGTGACCGGCGCCGGGCCGGGCCGCGGG